>JASCZI010060422.1:19029-32206 GCA_036250425.1 Stylosanthes scabra
ACACACCTGTTCTTGTTGGTCTTCTCACAAATATGAACATTGTTGAATGTCTTCACCTGCCAGCAAGTGTCTTTGACATCCTTGGATGCAAATGCCACCCAAGGACACTTCAGATCATTATCCTTCTTGAACTTGTAAACTGCTCTACACCTATAGCTTTCATTCCGCTTGAACACCATCCTCCTACCTTCCTGCAGTGTAAACTCCCTAACCGCATCCATGAAATCCTTCTTAGACTTGAACCTCATTCCCACCTCAAGCCTCACCTCTCCAAATTTTACGCCTTCCTTGAACATAGGTGTGTCATCTACAACCTCATTGGCCTCATCCTCGGAATTGGGAGGTGTCTTCATTTCCAATGACTCCCACGAGTCTTTACCATCAGAGTCCGCATCATATGCATGATATTCATCTTCTTCTCCAGCTGCATTTGCATCCTTCCCAAAATGCAATCCCAAGTCAATATCTGAATCTGAATTAGCTACAACCCATCATCTTCTAGCATGATTTCCTCCCTAGCCTTCTTCAAGTCCTTTGGAGTTCCACGCTTCTTAATAGCATCCTTCTTTCTGGCTTGTGTAACTCTGATTTCATCCTCATCTTCATATTCATCATCAGTCCACAACTCATCAGCCCTAGGAACATACGGCTCATCCTCCACACTATCGTATGAATCATGGCTACTACTCCCATCATCCCCACTAAGTTGATCTTTCACAACTTTTTTGAATTTTCTTGGGCTCACTCTAGTTGATGATCTTGTTTGGGTCCTAACAGTGGGCTTCATATTGGGCATAGAAGTGGGCTTAACAGTAGGCTTCGCAGTGGGCTTAACAGAGGGCTTCGAATTGGGCTTAACTTGTTTAGTGACTATGGGCTTTGATGATTTGGGCTTATTGTTGGAGTTGGATTTTGTGGGATTAATTGTATCAGTGTTGGAGTTTTGAGTGGGTGTCACATGGGGTTGTGTTGATTGAGTTGACATAGTGGGTGTGTCTCTTTGTGGGGAACTGGCTAAATCAATAACCGTAGGAGATTCTGTTGAAACCTGTGTGGGGGTGGGAGTCATCTCAATTAGCTTGGGGCACTCCTCAGCTAACTCAGGCACAGATACTGCATGCTCATAATAAATATGGATCTCATTGCCATTCCTCTGTGCATGGAACACCAACTCCAGCAGCTCAACATCAGTTTTAAGTTTCCTCCTTCCAGTTTGCAGAGACCTACCAGGAACTAACCACCAGCACTCCTCAATCTTCTCATATCCTAGTGCCAGGTAGTGGTTTCTCATTGCAAACACATCCAGAGTGTCCACATCTATCTTCTCCTCCACATCAATAGTCTCCATCTTATACACCAAGACCTCATCTTTGCTAGTAACAAACTCCCCTCCGTGATGATACACTACATCAATAGTATCCATCTGCAATGAATGATCAACACGCAGAGTTAACAAATCAGATTCATTTTTTTAAGAAATCTGCACACACAAATAGAAGACCAAGATCTAGCAATGAAACCCTCAAACTTCAACAATCAAATCAAACCAGTACAACCATGCCATCAATTTACCATATGGAACCTCATACACACCCAACTTCAGCACGAGGTGAAAAAAAAAACCCTAGCAGATAAAAAACGATCCTCATTCTGCGAATCAAAAAACTCTTTGATCATGAACCCTAACTTCTTCACGCATTAAAAAACAGTAATGGCAGCATATTATAGCAAGCACTCAAAAACAAGGCATTCAAGGTGGAAGCTTTCGTTTTTGATACATACCTCGACGGAAGAGAATGGTTGTGCGTCAACAACGGTGGACTTCGCTTCTCCGCCCACGCCAGACGGCACTCCTTAGGGCTTACCCTTCACCGCCGGAGTAGATTGACCAGAGATTGAAAGAAGGAGAAGAGAAAGAAAGGAAGAAGACGAAGAAGAGAAGAAAAAGAGTCACTAACTCTTGTTTCACTTTGTAACTAAGTTACCCCTTTTTTTTCTTCTTTTTACCCATCCCACACGAATACGGCGTCATTTTCTCTCTCTACTGGCGCGAACCAGAAACGACGTCGTTTCATTGCAATCACGTGTCAACTTAACGGCCATGTCAGCAGAAAAATGACGGAAGTGGACGGAAGGGCTAACGGGATCCATGAGTGCAAAAGTGGGGTGCCAAATTGATAACAAATAAATTTGGGGGGCCATTTTGTTCAAAACCTCAAATTTGAGAGGCTATTCTGATATTTAACTCTCTCTTATAATAAATAAAAGGCAATATCATATAAGCTACTGATTAATCAATTTGAGTTAATCAAGAGATCAGGTCATTAGTCTACTTAAGTAAATGCCTCGAGTTCAAAATTCGTTTTATGCATGTAGCAACTCATCAACGATAAATTTTTAAATAGAGCTCACATCTGCAACGGATTACTCCTTGACCCGTGGTTATAAATATCATGAACAATATAAAAAAAAAACTACGAGTTTTTGGTCATGGGCTTCGGGGTTTGTAGTATTTGAATATTTATTTTGTGTGGTGGATCGGCCTAAGCCCTTCTGACAAGTGACAACGATGTGGATGGCTTCATTCCTCTTTTGGTTATTTTTTTCTCGGTAATATTTTTTGGTCTTTATTCCCGCTGAGATTGAACCTAAAACGAGATTAGCGGATCTAAAAAAAACCATTTGAATTTCTTTTTGGTAACATAAGCGGGCCTATGGCCCATTCAAATGATATCAATATATCCTTGGAAGGCACACCTTGGATCGATTCCCACCAAAATACCTGTTCAATTATATATTGAAAATCAAGTCTAAAAAAAATTATATATTGAAAATGACTTTTATATATATAATAGTTAATTTACTGGTTGAATTTTGATGTATAAATAACATTTGTGTAAAAAATTAGCTTAAAAAGTTATTATTATTAATTTGTTATTGCTATTGGGATCACATAACATATTATTTGAACAAGAAATTGTATGTATTAGCGTTTCTCTCAAGCCTCTTGAAAACACACACTTTGGACTCATCTGCGGTGGATATAATAAGTTCAACTGTTCAAGTGATGTGGCTCAATAGTAGTGTCATAAATATACATATAACCTGTTTCTCTAGGATTATTTAAACTCATGCTCAATTTGTAAAGTCAGAGAGAAAAGACAGATAACTAACAATTTTTAGCCCATGATTAATGAATACTTTTTCTTCTTTTAAATATTTATTCTTAGTAGAACTATTCTTTAAGTAACCTTTGTTTGTAGATTCTAAAATATCTAATATTTAGTATTGTATTTGATTGATAGAGACTGAAATTAAAATTTTAGTCACAATTTTTATAATTCTAATATTTTCAGTACCTCCAGATAGTAGAGACTGAAAGACTAGAGATTGAGACTGAAATTTTAAAAACTTTGTTTACTCAAATACGGGAAAAGTATTGTTTATGCCACAATGATCTTACCCGAAAATTAGTTTTGCCACAAACGTTATTTTTAACAAAAACAATGCCACAAAGGTTACATGTTTTTAACGAAAAAACATATTGATGGTTCTGCCCCTAGGTGGTTATGGTTGTTATTTTCGGTTAACAAGTAATAATAATTATTTTTTATTTTATTTAGTGTGATGAAGAAACCCTAAAAGCCATTTACCCACTTGAACATAGACCAAATCCCTAAACCCCCAATTCTGAAGAGATCCCTAAATCCCCAAAATTGAAGAACCCAAATCCCCAAACCCTAAGCTACGTGAAATCGAAAGTCAATCAAATCCCTAAAATCCCAAACCCCCAAATTGGAAGACTAGAAATTCCCCTCCCTCCAAATCTGTATAGTCGAACAGCTCTATCCCCTTTATTTCTTCAGACGAAACGGGCGGTCGAGGTCGTCGGGCTGAGGAATCGGAGGCATGGCTTCCCAGAGCTCGCGTGGTTCGAGGGGTAGTTACAGCAGGGGAAGCGCACTGAAAGAGTCATCTAAGTCCAGATCTTCTTCACTGTCGGTGAAATGAATATCTTCAGCACTGTCTACCTCTTCCGCAGATGGCACATACTCGGCGTCATCACTGTCCTCATCACTATCGACACCTACATTCATTTCTCCACCACCGTCACAAATCACGTCCTCATCATGATCATCTTGCTGGCCTTTTTATTGGATTCTGCCTCCCTTGATCCTGCCCTGCCACCTAAATCACAAAAGACAGCCTCCCTCTCATGATTTGGCCCCATATCTTGAGTCAATTCACCCTCAGTTACCATATTTTCTAAACCCTCTTCAGCATGCCCTTCCTCATTAGACACAGCAGTGGCAACTTCTCCTCCGATAGCCACTTCCCCATCTTCACCGTTCGCTGCCCCTGCGTCAACAGCCCCTTCCTCTATTTGCCCAACCACTCCCACTTCTACAGCACTCCAACTCCAACTTCTACAGCAGCAGCTTGATCATCTTGCTCATTTCCTCCAACTCCAACTTCTACATCAGCAGCTTCATCAACTTGCCCATTCCCTCCATTGTCTACAGCAGCAGGTAACACATTTTGCCCATTTTCCTCATTGTTGCCATCTCCTGCTTCAACATGTTCCTCATTTGGTCCAACCTCACCACCAGCATCATCATTTTCAGTCGGAGGATCGCCCCCAACGTCCAAATACCCAATCTCAGGAAAACCCTCTTCCGGCGCATCTTCGTGCACCACAAACAGTTCAACATGCCCCCTCTCGACACCTATTCGAACCATCTCAAGGGCATCAGAGTCGTCAAGAAACATCCTCAGCCCAATTGAATAGTCATGTACTACGGGATCCTTATACCACATGGCAGCAACATCATCATCTTCATGTCTTAACCTTCGAAGTTGTTCTAATGCCTCAAAAACATACCAGAAATCACTGTCGTTGTCTTCAATGGTTAGCACCTGCCCAATGTACCTCATTGCACCATCAACATACCCAAAATAACCCTCGTGATACAGGGTTATGTTGAAGTACACTATCCTCACTAATGGCAGTAACACCTAAAATGCATCAAACCCTAACATTAACTCGACTATCAAACAGGCCCTTAGCCCTAATGTGCATGTTCAAAACTCGAATACTAAGTTGGGATAGTGTAGTAGATGGTTATCGAACTTACCTGCGACAGTGGAGGTCAACCTCTGAGGAGACATCGTCGCAGACGGCGAGAAGCCTTCGAGCACTGAGCGTCGGATGTCCCTGCAACCTATGTCGCCGATTATAACCTTCGTATCTCACCGTCGATGCTTGCAAAGGGTTAGGGCTCCTAAAGCTCTCTCTTCCGTTTCGTCTTCGAATGTTGTGTGAGTGTTGTATGTCTAAGCATTTGGGGGTTTCGCGGGAAGTGAAACGACTTCAGAAGGGTGGAAGGGTATTATTGTCATCACAATACAGTTTTGGTCATTTTAATTTTAACTTTAAACTAATTTGGCATTTTTTTGTTAAAAAAAACGTTTGTGGCAAAACTAATTTTCAGGTAAAACCATTGTGGCATAAACAGTACTTTTTCCCTCAAATACTCTCATTTAACATTAAAATTTCTATTAATAATCTTTGTTATTTCTCAATCAACTTAATTTAATTTCAATATCCCATATTTTGTCTCCTAGTAAACTTTAAACAAAATACAATAATAAACTTAATTTAGTCTTTCAGTTTCAGTCTTTCAATCTCAGTACTCCAATCTTAGTGCTTTACTTTCGTTACTTTCTTAGTGGAACTAATAATTAAAACATTCTTTAAAACTAAAATTGAATAATAATCCAATTTACAAGGTATATATCTACTTGGTCACTATGACGCTTGAATTACAATTTTACAAAAGTATTAAATAATAACAAATAATTTAGGAGAATCCAATTTCTCCTACAGAAACCTACACAGCAGTAGTTCAACTACATCCACATAATAAGTAACAATAATTACATGGATCAATCATACACACACCTCCAATAATTTACCAATTGCAATTGATCTTAATTAGAACTCAAGCCACTTCTTGGCCTTACAAAGATTCATGAAATAGTAGAAAAGAATCCCAAGAGAAGTCAAGAAAGCACCGGCAACAAACACTGTTGTAGTTGCAACACACATCACATAAACCAGAAGCACAGAAGGTACAAGGCACATTAGGATCAAACCCTTCATTCCCAATGGCACCTCAAAAGGCCTCTTCAATGATGGGAATTTTCTCCTAAGCCAAAGAAATGATGCAAATTCCAACAGCATCCCCAAACTATACAAGAAATTCACTGTTGATATAATATCAGTAAAACTGAAAAATGACATTGCAAGTGCTATAATTGTTGACACCAAAATCCCCATCCAAGGAGTGTTAAATCTCTTTGACCTATCACCAAAGATTCTTGGTATGAATCCCAAATCAGCCATACCAAGAAGCTGGTAAGCAGCACTACTAAGCTGTGCCTCAAACAAACCAACAATTGACAAAACAGCACCAATCTCCATCCAGAATTTCAACCATTTCCCAGCAATGATCTCAGCAACATCAGCAAAATACCCATCATACCAATTCTTCTGGTCAAGTTCCATGGCACCAGTTGCAGCCAACAATGGAACAATGTAACCAAAGCAAGTTAACATGCCAGAATAAAACAAAGCCTTTGGAAATGTTTTCTGAGGCTGATCAACTTCACCAGCTAAAGTACTAGCACTGTCCCAAAAGTTAAGGTTCCAAAAGAGTGTGTTAAAGTAAAGTGTCCAATCTTTCTTGACACCCTCTTGGCCAAAACTTAACCATTTACTTGGATCAATCTTGGGCAAGGAAATCAAGGACAAGAGCAAAAATGGTGATAGAGAAACAACTCCTAGAGCCACTGCAGTATAACCAACTATGGCCAAGCCAGAGTAGTTCAAGAAAGAAAGAAAAATGGTTGATATGAATATGGAAAGAGTGTGAGGGATACCAGAAGATAAAGCAGGGATCATAAGCTTGAGATAATCTATGCAGAGAACTGGGTATGAAGCTAAGTTTATGACTGCACCGAAGAACTTCCAGAAGCCCATGAGGGAGCCCCAGAAGGGCCCAAAGGCTTCATTAGCCCATATGACAAACCCACCGTTGCCGGGGAAAGTTGTGGCCAATTCAGCTGTGAGGAGGGCCTCAGGTATGCTCCATATGAAAGGGAACACCGTGAAGCCCAGTATGGCGAACAGCGGGCCCGCGGATCCAACGGCGGCCTCTTCGCCATACGGGCCTCCGGCGACCTCAAAGTATATGAGGAAGATTAGAGGGAGAAGTGCTAACTTCTTTTGTGACGATTTTGATGCATTTGTGATTGGGTTTTGAATTGAATTCTCTTCTACATCTTGTTGTTGTGTGTGTTGAAGAAGGTGTTGGGAATCAACCATGTTCTTGTGTTGTATGTGATTTCTTGATTGTGGATGATTGGTTTGGCTTGCAACTCAAGCCTCTAATAAGAATTTATCATGTTTCCAAATCCTAGATTCTTGTAAAATATCAGCATGTTGATGGGAGAAAAAATAAATAACTAATTAAACAATTCAACTCCTTTTTTTTCTTCTTCTTTTCCTTATAATAATAAATAATTAATTTGTGGGGTCTATCACCATTGATATTTATTATAATTAGATCCATTCACAGAATAATTTTCTTAAGCAAAAAGCTAAACAAAAATAAATAAATAAAAGAAAAGCAAATGCAACAAGTATTTTTAATCACTGTTTATCATTCATAATAAAAAAAATAGAACATCAGACATCTAAAATAATCAACCATCAATTAATTTTAAATTTTTTATAAATAGAACATTCAAAATTTTAAAAAAATAAAATATTTAATTTAAATTATTAATTGATATTGACCGAATTTTTATTAATTATCTATAAAATATACGAAAGTGAAGGTGGAAGATGATACAAAAGTTTTGAATAAGAGCATGTGGTGTTTCCTTTGCGTCTATCTCATTACAAGTTAAGATTTGCAGGAATCAAATCAAATAATGTGCTGTTTCTTAACGTGTACTCTGTAATACTAATAGCTTGCTTCCAGAAGTGTTGCTAAATAGTCATTAATCTAAAGCTTCAATTTTGTCAAACTAATTCTTGCATTTGCATACAATTAAGAAGCTAAATTCCAATCACGTGACATCATGTTACACTATTTTTCATCCAAGCTTTTAGGGAAACTTGACGAGAATATACAAGTCTTTAATCTCAATGTGGTTTAGTCCAAAAAAAAAAAAAAAAACTCATCCCTGGTTTGGTTTTATTTAACCATTCAACGTTGCTCTCAAAAAGTCAAAATCTTATAAGCTTAATATATTTTTTTTTTTGACTTATAAGCTTTATATTTTGGTTCATATATGATTTTCCCCGCTTGTACTAGATGTGTAATCATCTTTTTTTTTTAAAAAAAATCATATAACTATATCTATAAAGTTTAACATAATTTTATTTATTTGTAAATCAAAATCAACTACTAAAATTAATTATAAATATATATAATTTTATTATTTTCAATATGTATTATGCTTTAATGAATAATTTTAGTGTTAATTTTGATGTGTAGATAGCATAACTTTAAAGTTATTATAGACTTGATCTAATTCCCTTCAACAATTTGATTCATTCACGTGGTGGCAAATTGGTTGGTTTTTTAAATTCATTCTTAATTAGATGTGTCATGTGTTATAATTTATAAACTTAGTGCTTGCTCATTTTGTTGTGTATTGCTATGGCATTTAGTAAGAGGGATATAAAGGGTTAAAAAATAAAAATAGTGCTTTGGTTGAGGAATCTTCAAACGTAGTTATAAATGTCCTTTTCTTCTGCCATGTTCTTGTTTGTCATTCATCTTGTTTTGTATTAAAAAATCATTGTCCTTTAAGGCAGGTGAAATATATAGAGAATTTGTATTTAAATTTTAATTAAACATATATCGAGTTAAAAAATTAAATGCTGACACAGTTGATAAGAGAATGAGAAGAAAGTATGATGAACCCAACTAATTTTCTATATAACTCATTTGTATGTCTATAGAGAAACTATGTGGTTTATATTTAATAAAAGTTTAAACATGATTTAAACAGAATTAATAATTAAACACACGCTAACATTACAATGGGTTATAATAAGGCATTATATATAGATTTATATAGTATTCATGTAACAAACAAAATTATATATATAGTATGAATTTAATTTCCATGCATCGTCAGTCTATTTTACACATACATCTAATTAAGTATTATCATATCATCAAAAGTAATTAATTTTTAAATCTAATATTTCTAAAGTCACATAAATACATGAATCTGATTAGATGACTTTGTAAAACTCTTTACACCGTCAGTCCATCAAAATTAAACTCACAGTATATGTACATTCCCTTTAGTTTATTTTTCAAGACAAGGTTTGACATTTGAACTTGAATGATGAGCAAAGATAGTTTGAGTTTAGTATTACCAAAAAAGATGGAGACTTATTAAGAAAATTAAAGGCTAACTACCTATATATCCTTTTCAAACGTGTCACCACTTACCACGTCTTTGATTAATTTAAATCTATTATTACTATTAGTGATGAAAATTAAACGTATATTATTATGTTTATGGATAAGTTAGTGAGAATGGAATAACTTGAAGAAGAATAGAGTTTATAATGCAATGTATATAACATCAAATAATTTATAGAAATATAAGATGTAAATTGCAAATTGCAATGCTTGGCAGGTTTCATGAATTTAATAATTCATTCACGGGTGACTGGTCTATCCTAATCCTCCCACTAAGCTGCCGTTACGCTATTAAACAGTTATGATTGTTCTTTGTTTTGTTTTGTTTTTGTTTTAATGAAACAGTTATGATTGTTAAATCAATGAATATGATAGTTATTTACAGTTTTACATTTTTCATGTGATCGTTAAAATATGATTACCCCAGTTAAGTAGTAAACTCTCAAACATTAGATAGGAGGGTTAAAATAATTTTTCTCCAATTATTTTTTGCAAAGTATTAATATATTCAGTACATTAAAAACTTTAAAAATTTATATTCAAGAAAAATTGTTTTATTTTTATTTTCGTAGAAATATTTTTTTTCTCTAAAAGTCAATACACTTTTAATACGGATCTCTGTGCTGTTGTGTCGTTGTTACTTTTGGGCACCTAATTTTGTGAAAGGAACAAGAAATCAAGAATACTGATAACCATTTTTCTTTTCCAAATAGAGTAGTCAAAGTGCAAAATTTGGTCTTGTTTAAAGAGTACATTGGATTCAAAAGTCAAAACTTATTTGTGATTAGAAAGTAATTACATGAAACTCATTGAGAAAGGAGGCTTGTGTTTATGTTAAGGTGTAATTTGAAGAACCAAAATAGATAACATGTATTTCCCCCCTTCAAATTATCACCAAGATTATAATTTTGAAAATGATTTTGGGCGATTATAAATTTAACTATGTTAAAAGTGTATAAAAAAATTAGTTATATATTTAGAGTTTTGTAAAACTTTTTAATTATTCTACGTAGAAAAATCTGAATATTTTTTTACAATATGTTTGATTATTCTAATTATTAATTATTTAGTTAGAAAAATATATAAATGAATATATATAAACATATACACACGTGCATAATAACTTATTTAAAGCCTAATTTTTATTATGCACAAAGTATTTTTAATTTGAGATCAATTATGTCATATATATATATATATATATATATGGTGGTGAAAGTATCTAATAGTCATTTAAGGATTATACAAAAGATTCTAAATATATGACTGTTGTTATTTCTAATATATATTCATATTTTTTTATTTTAAAAATAACATTTGAAACTTTAGTGGATCATATATATATATTTCACCATTCAAAATTACTTTCTAGATTGTTTAAAAATGTAATTATCTTAAGAAATTTAATTTTTATACACTGTTAGTGTAAAATAATTTTATACACCTACCTACTATTGGGTTCGTGCATCAAAATTAAACTCTTATTTTAAAACCTTCCCAAAAATACAATTAAGGATAATAACTGAAAAGAGAAAAAAAAGTTGCGTTTGCCGGGAGTCGAACCCGGGTCTATTGCTTGGAAGGCAATTATCCTAACCGTTGGACTACAAACGCTTCTTGTTATTTCATATTCTGCTGTTATTATATTTTAACATTTTCACTCGTTATCTGGTTTATTGAGCCCTGCGTTTCAATTCCACACTGCAATTCGTGTGTCTGAGGGGTGAAGCAATTCAGCAGCCATGGAAGGTATTCCTTTGAGGACTACGATGCCTTCAACCTCAACTGCTCACACTCATAATCATGCTTTCCATTCAATCAAAACAAGATCCACATCAACCCTCCTCCATCTTAGAAGAATTCGCCCTCTACGCTTTGCTATTAGGGCTAAAATATCCGAAACTGATTTCCAAGGTATGCCAACTTGACACTAACTCATAAAAAGAGAGTAAAAATTTTAACTTTGATGGTTGTATTGTTTTTAATTATATAAAGTGGTGCACTTGATAAAGTTTAGGGTCTGGGGTTTTGGAAGTTTTCAATTAGTTTGTTCCAACCCAAAAGCCCAGATTATAATATTATATTTTGTTGGAATTTGGCTTCTTCTTGTTAAGGGTGATAACAAATTTCAATAATCAGCATCATGGTTATGTAATTTCATAGTTTTTGAGCAAGTCTTTGACTTTGGAAAGCAACCTATTTTCTCAAGTGCTGCAAGTAGCTAATTAAATACTGTTATTGTGATGTGTCCTGAAGCAAGTTCTAAATGTTTTGTTTTGCAATGATTAGTTTCATAGGATTACTTTTCAAATGTTTTTTTTTACTAATGAAAGATAACTATCCAAATTCTCTGATTGATCAAAGTCTATTTCTCTATTATTTTGCCAAAGATGATAATTTATGTTTGGTATCCATATCTAAATGGTGTCTGCCACAGATTTTCAGCGATATGCGAGACCGTTAAATCTTTTACCAGCATCTGAAGTGAAAGTATGCACAAATACCTTAATAGAAAAAATTTCTTCATCTTTGAAGGATGATAAGGCCAAATCATTATTCAGGGTCAAGTTAGGTACCAGCAATGCATATGGTTCAAGTTTAAGCGACCCCAATGCTGGAATTCTTCTGTGCTTGATAGATGAACACGGAAATTCCATATTGCAGAGAATACCTGCATATTCAATGATCGGCCGTTCTATGGAGTCAGATGATACAAATAATACTGACATGCTTCACTTCCAAAGAGGTTCTATTGATGAATTCATCTTTGAGGGTCCTAAGGTTGCAAAAATCGAAGCTCTTTGGGTTAGTCTTGAATCAGGTATGTCATCATTGTTGATTTTTATTCAGTTGTCAAACTTTTCAAATGGTTTTTGGCAGTATCAAGTTTACTCCACGCGTCGATCCATTTAAACAAAGTGTTTCTAACAACACCTTTCTTCTCTATCTAAGGTCAGGTCAATGGCGTTTAGGAAGTGTCTCTTTGTTGGTTATTAGTTGTGAAGCACAATCATCACTGCCAGAAGATGGGACTCCGCAGTATACTGGATTCCAGTATGACTTTCAGATTGACAATTTGTTGATCGGCGAGGGAAGTGATCTCCCTATGTTGGAGCTAAGGCCTAGCCTTGTGACTGAGCTGGAAGGGACTGATCCCGCCAGC
Organism: Stylosanthes scabra; assembly: GCA_036250425.1. Lineage (NCBI taxonomy): Eukaryota > Viridiplantae > Streptophyta > Magnoliopsida > Fabales > Fabaceae > Stylosanthes > Stylosanthes scabra. Next base: position 31,705 of record JASCZI010060422.1, read on the forward strand.
TTCTTCAGCAAGGGGCTTTATGACTTCTCCTCGCCCCCAAATTCTAATGTCTCGAATGAAGAGAGCATGAGGGAATATGCAGATTTGAAGTTCTCCTTGCTGTTTTACGATGCCATGCTGACGGCTTTTGGTGCATCAGTCGCTTCAATCTTGGCCGGAGAAAATGCCGGATTTGCTTTCTTGATTGGTGGGGTTGGAGGTTTCTTGTATCTGCTACTGTTGCAGAGATCAGTGGATGAGTTACCTGCTTCAGAGTTGATCTCAAGCAACAAGGGAGGAGCGAATTCACCGTTCAAAGGAATAAAGGGTCCAATAGCAAGCGCGGCATTAGCACTGGTATTTGCTGTGTTTGCAGCGAGGTATAGCTCAGGAGAAGTTAAACTGATGCTGACACCGAAAGATCTCATAATTGGAATGATGGGATTTCTTGCGTGTAAAGTGTCTGTGGTGTTATCTGCATTTAAGCCTATCAGACCAGGTTTGAAGTTGCCAAGTGATATGT
>JASCZI010060422.1:36845-50936 GCA_036250425.1 Stylosanthes scabra
TCAGAAACACAGACTGAATAGAGAATGGGTTGTCAATAACAAAATAAGATCTGTCATTACAAGATAAACGAAAACTAAGTGTGACAAATCAAACTTTATTATGTTTAAATTTCTTTCCGTGAGGCGTATATATTTGGTTATTTTCTGTGTGTCATTAATGAAAGCAAATCAAAACTTTATACGCATTTGACTGTGTGCAATACCACCATTGAGTAAGTGGGACGGAAGGGGGAAAAATGAAGGCGGATCTCAATTAGTTTTATCAATTAAAGTGTTAGGCCAAAAGCGAATTGGATCGAACAAAATGAACAGAATGGGCCAAGTTTAGTTAGCTCTGGCCTCTGGTCCAGATATCCAATCAGAAGCAACCCAATAAGTTCCCAAACATAGGAAAACTAATTCGTAACAAAGGAAAGAAAAACAGAAAGATTTTAGTTGACTATTATTGATGCTTTATGAGATAATAATCAGTTAAAGAATGCAGCTGCGATTTTACACCAGCTGGTTTTGATATTTTATTTTAGCTTTGCTGGCACCTTCCATGTTCAAAAGGCCAAAAAAAAAAAAATGACAACAAATGCCTGTGACTCCAAAACTGCCACAAAGAAGGAAAGTAGCAAAGATCATGCAACGGTCACAACGAGGTGGCCATAGCCTTGACGTAGGAACACGGAACAAACCGAACTCTCCTTTCTACAATGAAAAGAATACCAAAACATTCATCTTATACTTCTTGGGGGCTCAACACCTAGCCATACTGGGACATGCAGAGTTAACAAGATACACGAAACGTTCATTCGCTATTATTTATTCTCCTCCTTTAAAACTTCAGTTACAACCCAGTGAGCCATCTTATACGTCATGCAACATTCTCTTTCTTTCTTTCTTTCTTTCTTTCTTTCTTTCTTCTATTTTTTGGGGTGGGGGAGGAGGGGGAGGAGATTTGGAAAAATCTCTTGCTCTTGGCATCACGAAACAAATTCATCATTTCAATTATAACAACAACAATCAATATACACATTCATATGCAAATACTCCTTAAATGCAAATATGACAAAAATAATCATGAAAATTTAAAAGGCTCTGAAAGTGACAAGCCTCCGCCTACCAAAATGACCTCGAATGCGGAAAAATAACTAGAAAGAATCCAACAAATCTAGTGGATTATCAAACCAAACATATAAATCCAGAATCCAGGGAAAACGAGAAATGGATTCAATTTCGCTACAAGAAACAGATCGACGCAAAAGAACTCATTCCAGCTGAACCAAAAACGCAGATTAAAAATCATGAAAATCATTTCCCGATCCGCGAAGGAATGAAAAAGAAAAGAGAAGGAAATGGAAAATATTACCTCTTGTTCGGACAAGGGCTTGCACTGCATGAGCTGAGCAATCTGCTCATCGAGATTTCCATGTGAATTCGAAGGCACCGAATCCATGCTCACGATTGCTGCTCCTCCTCCACCACTTTGGAATCTTGTTCGTCTTCGTTGTTGGATCAATGTCCTCTCTGCGGATTCGAGAAAACCCTAGATCTCACTAGGAGAACACTTTTTTTGTTCGCTGTTGTTTTCGGTGGTGGTGTTTTTGTTGTTTGTTCTTCTTTTCTGCCTCCGAGAGAGAGAGAGAGGGAAAGAGAGAGAAAGAGAGAGAAACTAAGAAAGAGAAAGAAAGGGTTGGGGGTGGTGGAGAAACCAAAGCGTTGTAGTAGGCTTTGCTTCGCTGGGCTCGTTTTGTTCTATATTAGCCACACCTTTTTTGGAGGGCAAAATCACAACAAAATATTATTATTATTATTATTATTATTTGCAATTTTAAATCTCTATTTAATCGCTGAGCAATGCAATGCTAGGTGTATATCAAAATCAGCCACCAAATCAACCATCAATGTATAATACGCATTGAAATATTAAATATATACGAAAAATGAGTTAAATTACACATGTATTTTGTATTTTTATTATAGATTGGTGGCTGACTTTGATATGCAAATAAATTATTCTTATTTTTATTTTGAAAGTCTACATTATTTTTAAAAAAAAATCATTTTTTCATATTTTTTAAAAAATATAAGTATATAACTTAATACGAGTTTTTTTTTAACATTTCTAATGTGTCACGAATTTAGGAGGTTATAATACTTGTGATCAATGAAAAATGGTAATATATCAAATAAAAAATATAAAAAAGTTCTCTAAAATTATGAAATTTACAAAGTGAAGTAATAATTACTTTTGAATGTATAATATTTATTATTTGTATATTCTATTATTTTAATTTAAGAGTAACTAAAATGTTATTTTTTAAAAAATAATTAATAATTTCAGAGAAGCTTGATTAAAAATATGGCCTACTTAGACCTGTTAACACGCATTAAATTTGCTCCAAATTATTTATGACTAAGTTTTTTTTTCAAGATTTAAAATATTATTTACATGATTAGCTTTAATAGCCACCCATATCTAATTTGCCAAACAGAAGTTTCATATCAAGTATCAACGACAATATATAGTTTGGAAAGAACATGTTACGTGGATTTGGCAAATAATGTTGATAGAGATCTATCAACTTTTCTCTCTCTCAAATTATTTTGACAAAGTATTTAGAGGATATATCTATTTTAATATTTAATCAATTTTAAATAAGATATATTAGTCTTTTATTAAAATTAATTATTCTTTAATTTTTTATTTTTGTTTTATAAGCTAAATTAATACTAACGAGTAACATGTCTTGATTTGGAATTTAATTTTTGTTTTATAAGCTAAATTAGTACTTACGGAATAAAAAATTTAAGACTAAAAGGTAATTTAATTTTATTTTAGGACTAACATGTCTTGATTTAGAATTTTTCAGGACATATACTCAAGCATTTATTTGAATTTAAAGGGAAGAATGTTATTATAAGCGAATGAGATAAAAATGTGTATAAATTATTAAAGTAAAAGTATAGTGAATTAATAATTTTTAACAAATAAATTAGCTAAAAAAAATAGAACATTCTTAATCATTATTTATAGAATATTTATAATAAAAGTTATAGAACATTCGAAACCTAAAGCAACCATTAGCCAATTCTAGATATTTTTTTAAAATAGAACATTTGAAATCTAAAAAAATAAAACATTCAATTTAAACTGTGAGCTAATGTTGACTCAATTTTTATTATTTTCGTAACATTATTAATTATTAAATTATCTATTTTAATGTTAGTGTGTGTTTTCTTTATGTAAATGAACATTAAAAAATTTTAGCAATGGAAGTACAAAACGAATAAATACTCTATGGTATAAAGTAAAATGTAATCAATGTCTTTAAATTAAAATTAAAATAAAATTATCGTTATCTCCAAATACTATCATGTCATACCCTTTCATACGTGATAAATTATAGTCACATACTTGGTACTTGAAGTCAAACTTGAAGCCCACCCACATACACTTGAGAGAGACATTGATGCTATAGTTGGCTAGCAACACACCATTAATTTTCTAGAGACCGTGGCTATTATTTCTTAGCTTTGTTTGAGCATAAATGTCATTATCAGGATTTGATTGATTTGGTTATTATCGGATACTGAATATATTTAATAAACTTGAAACTAGAGTGCTGTAACACTCTAGCAATTGCCATGTGATATGTTTTGTAGTTTATTTCAATTTCAATTTCAAAAACACCCATCTCAATATCAATTATAAAAAGAAAGAAAAATGAAATGAAATGAAATGAAATGAAAGGCCCAGTTAACAAAATGCTGGAACTTTCGGCACCAGTGTCCAAAAAGTTACTATATTAAATTATACAGTTGTGTGTCAAACCTATCAATCGATTACATTTAAGTTCTCCATGACAAGAGAGGAGTGCAATTTTCTAAAGAAAATAACAAAGGATAATGTCTTCTGCTATCTGAATCCTCATCCATTCGGCCATTCCTAATTGTGCTCAAGATGTTGGTTAGACAAAATTCCAATTTCCTCGTGGATATGATTATAGATTTATAGTAATCCAAAGCTTGAGGTGTTATTATTATCATCACCAATGCTATTCAATCCAGCTGGAACTCATGATACATCTGCATAACAAGATAGTTGGGTGACAAATCCAATATTCGATTCAAAACGTTGGTGAACAAAATTATATTTCAGGAATCAACACTCAACAGCATATTGCAAAGAGAAAACAATGTGCTCAAACATACAACTGATGGTGCACCTTTAGTGATGAAGCTCTGTTCAGTGTTCTGTTATTTTTCTCATACTTATGATGCAGTTTGGTTCAGTTTTTTTAAGTTGTGTTTAGTTCGGGTTTCTTCTTTTGAGTTGATAAGCATAACCGTCCAAGCTCAGTTGAATTGAACATTAGGTTATTAGTTTATTACTGTGCACATCATTCTTGAACAATAATAACTGAGACAAAGAGAAAAGAGAGGAATGGCGATTGGCGAGGCATGACCACGAACTAAGCACTTAGGAAGAATGGGCCCACTCTAATTTGGGCTTCGCCTGGAGCGATATGGGGTTGAACAATAACTCAAGCCCATTTCTTAAAACTCTTTCTATTGAAAAACAAATATAAACGCTTGTCCAAAAACAAATGAACAAATATAAACAAGACTATCGTCCTGGTATCTCATGCCCCATCTTGTTACGGTTTCTCTTGTTTTTCTTCATTTTTTATGGGCCTTATGGTATCTTCATCGACAAAAAAATAAAACATATCCACCATTAACAAAAACACTAAAATAAAATAAAAAGGTGTTCCAGACCCAAAATAAAATAAAAATAAAAGAGGTGTTTATTTTGATCTCTGTAAAATATATTTAGTTTTGCTAATTTATTAAAATTTTAAAATTATTTATCTTAATTTTCATCGTCATTTTGTTCCATTAAATAATAGTGTAAATATTCACTAGAGACGTAAATAAGCATAGTTTTAGTATAATATTTCTAAATAAAAATAATATTTTGGTTTTGATATTTTAAAGGAATTGATTATTATTTGGATTTCAATTCTAAATATTATTTTGTTTAATTTGAAATCTATGAATTGAATATTCTAGTTATTCAGTGAAATTAATTTTGCTAGCTTTCCAAATACCTTACTGATTACTCAAGACGGTTCCCTTAACTCATCTACTACCAAATGTCAGGCTTTAATGTAAATTGGGTGCATGATTTGGATAGAAGGAAAAAAGGGAAGGGGATCATAATATGATATATATTTTAATTTTTGAGAAATAAATGTTATATTATGAATCCTTATGAATTATATATGTAGCATGATTAGTCAACAAAAAAAAAATGTAGCATGATTGACCCTTGGATTAAACTAACAGGCAAATTAAGTAAAACATAAACACGAAGGGACACCTTTGGCTTTGAGTCATTTTCACAAGCACAATACACTCATTCACTGATCCAACAATCTTGATGTACGCAATCCCCTTGGGGAGCATTTAGGCAAATCCTGGAATTGATCGGCGGGGAGCTCCTCCGACAATGCTCCCACGAAGAATTCAAGCGTCCCGGAATCGCGGTGGACTTTGATTCCGGTGACCGGGAGCCACAGGAAGAGCTTCTTCGCCTGGATTCCAGAAACACCGGAGACGGAACCCTCGGTCAGCTTGCCGGTGACGTCAACGTCGTAGAAGACGAGGTGGCCGGCGATGTGGACGTAGCAGGGAGCGCGGAGCTTGAGGCGGAAGAGGCCATCGGGGGAGAGTGAGTAGGATGCGACGTCGTCGGGGAGGATCCCCTTCGGGAGGCCGTACTGAGGGAGGAGATCGTGGATGTCTGTGTTGGGAGATGGTGATGATTGCGATCTTGAGAAGACGAATAAGAAGAAGATGACGAAAATAGTTGAAATCTGCGGAGACATGGCGGCGGAGTGATGATGATAATGCGTTGAAGTTGAAGGGTTTGTTTAAAGGTTTAGGGATTGGATCGATTTGAGATTGATTTGGTGAGTGAGGGTGCTATTGTCACGTAATCACATCACATGTATAATATTCTACGTAACCTCCCATTATTTCTGTTTCATTATTGGATAACTAAACAAAAGAAAATCGTTAAAAAGATAATCAAAAAATAAAAATTTAAAAAAGCGACAACTGATTTTTTGTATTTGATAAATTATTTGTGCATTCAATATAAAATTTTAAGTTAATATCTGGATAATTAAAGGAAGTGTATGCAAAATATTTTGTTTTAATTGATAAGCATAATTTTCTATAATAAAATTGAAAGGGGAAAAATTATGAAAAATTACCTATGAAATGAGTGTGAATATGTTAGTCAAATAATTTATGAAATGAATCAAGATGCTATGTGAAAATTTTACAAAGATTTAATTAAAAGAGTCAAGCAAGCGCAAAAAGAACGAAAAAAATAAAATGACGAAGATAGCCATGGCAATGGAAAATGAATTATGAAAGGGAGCATATCAATAATATTTAGGGCAAATTACCACAATATTTCATTCACATTCCAATATTATCAAATTACATTAAAATTAGATAAATGATCAGATTACACCGTTCCCAATATACTATGGAATCCGTGGCAGGGTGTAGGGTTTTGGTGAATCCGTGCCACCCTACCACGAATTCAGAGCTTCGTCAAACAAATTGGGAGGAATCCGTGGCACGCTGCCAAGATTCAGGTGTTTTTGAAATTCTATATAAATCTGTGGCAGGGTTTAGTGTATGAGGAAGTGAATTTGATAGAGAATAGTTAGAGAGAAGTTAGAAAAAAGGTAGAGAGATGTATTTGGCTTTTCAGCGTGGCAGAACGCTCAATTGAGGAAATCGCTGCGGATGACAGAGGGTGTAGGGTTTAGGGTTCAAGGTTTAGAGGGGACATGTACCGATATGAGCCTACGCCAGATATATGGCCCCAAGAATCCTCCACTGACGTAACATCATCCTACAAATACCCCAAGAATCCTCTTGAGCATGAGATTTATCTTGGCGGAGGGCATATGTAGTTTACGCGCTTCTTTCTTTATTTTATTCATGTATTTTATTTCACACAGTACGCTATGTATTTCTGAACTTCAAAACATTATCTGTTGATGTATTTATGTACATATTTATTAATTAATAGAGTTGTTTTATATTTTTCTTAAAGGATCTAAAATCTAAAATCGATGTGCTTGATACAACGTACAAAAAGTTATCTACAACACATAAAAAGAAAATATAAATAATAAAGCGAAACCAAAATTTAATTGAAAAAGACTTCGTACATTACATTTTACTATGCTTTTTTCGTTACAAACAACAAATGCAAATTAAACAACGCTAACGGAATCGTAACTTATTACAATAGACTAAAAAAAGACTTCGCACATTACACTTTCATCGTTAATAAACTCTGAAAGTGTAAATATTGACCTGGTATTAAACCATTGGACGGAGGTGGTCATATCTCCGCAATGGTTATTCATTAGAGAATGATCTGACGTACTTTAAACCGGCGGATGTTCATGAGGACTATAACCGGTAAAAGTATCGTCGGCCACTCTTCTTTAATAATTACATAATCTACCCATTCCCAACCGGCTCGCTTTGCTTCGTCGCCTCATGTCCCGCAATGCCTCATCCGCCTTCGCCTCCGCCTCCACCATCTTATTAGCTCGTCTCTCATCCTCACCAAGGACCATCACTTGCTATTTATAGGAGTGGCTGCTCCACGAAGCGGAATCCGTGGCACCCTGCCACGGATCCCTACTAATGATTTTCAGAAACACTTAAATCCGTGACAGAGTGCCACAAATTTACCAAAACCCTACTCCCTGCCACAGATTTTATAGTTTATCGGGAACAATGTAATCTGATCATTTTTATAGTTTTAGTGTAATTTAATAATATTAGAGTTCTTTTGGAGTATATTGATTTTTTGCCCTAATATTTATATAGAAAGTCTTAATAGTCAATATTAATAAAATAATAAAAAATTAATATTATTATTTTTTTTATTACTTATTATTTTTCTAATTACATTTATTAATTTCTTATTAATCTCCTAACATTAATTCCATATCACTATTCATATTCATGATATTTGGTCATGTACAATATAGTTTTTCAATTTATAATACTAGCCGGTCAACAAAAAATTATAACACGAGCCCGACCAAATATAAAATTAGATTCAGCTCCGTAATCTACTAATCTTATCTCTTGGTGTTGTTGATTTTTAATTTTTGTAGACTGGGTGTTGTTGAATGTTGAATTTTGATCCATAAACTAATATTATCCTCTAAGATCTAAACTCTAAATTAAAGTAAATGGAACACCGTCCTTAAAAAACTGAACAGATCACCGTCGCTGCACGTTGATTATAGAAAAGAAACAATTTTAACAGACAATTTGGACAAACAACTTCCATTGTTAAAATAAGGCAGCAGAGAAGATAAACTTATATCTTGTAAGTTGAAGCTAATCTTTTCTATCATATATTTTACATTATTAAAAATGCATTTGAAAATTGCTTCATAAAAAGTATTATTAAATTTAAGAGTCCCATATAATAAAATAGAACACTTACAAAATTTAGATTAACTACATCATTTATTAAAAGTACAATTCTACAATGAAGAGACTTTTACATGCATATGGTGAAGAGTACTCAATAGTTTTATTTTAAAAATTAATAAAAACAAAATAAAATAGTTCACATGATAGTTATCCAACTATTGATTATGAAAAATCTTAATCTCTTCATCATTTTTTCTCTCCACCATAATATGCACCTTATTGAAAAGCCTATACATTAGTAAAAAAATGAAAAAAATATTTGACATAAATATTATAAATATAAATATAAATTAATTTAGATTGATTTAGTGGTTAACTTACAAGTCGTTTAAATAAGTGTTGTGATTCAAATCGCTTTATACATGTAACAAGCCATTAGTCAGCAATAAACTCTTAAATAAAACTTAAATTTGCAACAAATTAATCATTAACTTACCGAATTGAGAAATATCTGAGAAATTAGTTGATATAAAAGATTTTTTCTTAATAAAAATTTTACTTTTACGTTCCATAAAAACTAAAATAAATATAAGTGTTGATTCCAATGACGGATCCAGAAAATTTTTACGATGGGGCAAATATTATACATATATTCAATGATGATTCAGAAATTTTTTACATTGAGTCAAGTATTGTACATGTATCAAATAAAAAAAATTATTATAAAATAAATTTAATTTTTAAATTATTTGATTAATACATCTACTAAAAAACTTAATAATGTAAAACAATAATCTATTATATAAAATATATCTATTTTTTGTGTATATCTTTTTAAAAAATAAGATAATTTTTTATTATCAATACAATTAAATGTCTATATTTTTTAGATAAAATCTTTTCGTATAAAAAAATCTCAATTCCTATTAAATTTATAATTTTTTTAATATACAAATTTGTTATTCTAAATATATTTGTTCATATACAAATATTTAATATCTAATTTAGTTATTAAATTTTAATGTACAAATAACCTTTGTATATAAATGTTAACTACATATTAATAAAAAAAACTTGCCTATTCAAAATGAATATTAAGATTTTGAAGATAGATTGTCTACGTAATGGGGGCAAATTTATTTTTGGATAATGCTACATGAATAAGTGGTTTTGCCCAATCAAGTGCAACCAAATAATTTATTTGTATGCTAAATAAAATATTATTTCGGTGTCAAATAGTATAAAAAAGTGCACATAAATAAAATTATATTTTATACCGAAATAGTCTTTTATTTAGCGTATAAATAAATTACTTGATTGGCCAAAACCACTCGTATTTTATGCTGCACAGGAAAAAAAAATTGCATTGATGTAAAATTATTTAATATTTTTCATATTTAAATCGAATATCTATAAAACTACTCCATCACATCTTTAATAATGATTATTTTATGAAGAAGTATTGGGATAAAATTTCAATGCCAAAGTACGGCAAGTATTTATAATTTTTTTGGTGACTGGCAAGTATTTATAATTAATATTGGTTGAAATTTATATTAATTATTGTATATATGTTATTTTATTTAGAGTATTTTAATCAAGAGAGTGAGGCGTGGATTGATATTTCTTTAACAGAAAAATCCTAAATTGAGGAGTGTGAGTCTGGGCTGGGTCTGGGGGTTGGTATATAAAATTTCAAAGTCATTCATTCATCCCCCCACCAAATTCAGACAAACCCACCCTCCCTCCTTTCAACATTTTTCATTCCGACAAAAAAACACAAATCCACACTCTCCCAACACCACATCACCATGCCTTCCGCCACAAACTTCCACGTTTTTCTTGCCTTTACCGCCACCTTCGCTCTCTTTTCCCTCGCAGTCACCAAGGACACCGTCTACGAGCTTCTCCCCAAGTACGGTCTCCCTAGTGGTCTCTTACCGGACTCCGTCGTCGACTACAGCCTCTCCGACGACGGCAGATTCGTCGTCGTTTTGGATCAACCCTGCTACATACAGTTCGATTACCTTGTCTACTACGAGACCAAGATCACCGGCAAGCTGAGCTACGGTTCCATCACCGACCTCAAAGGTATTCAGGTTCAGCGCCTCTTCATTTGGTTCAATGTGGACGAGATCAGAGTCGATTTGCCTCCCTCCGATAACATCTACTTCCAGGTTGGAATCATCAACAAGAAGCTCGACGTTGACCAATTCAAGACCGTCCGTTCTTGCCGCGATTCCCTCACCGCTTCCCCTTGCCACGGAACTAAAACCCCTTCCTCCTCCTTCAAGGTATGCCGTTTCTCTTTTCCCTTTCTTGTTACCTTCCTCTGTTATGTTCGTTCTAGAATGTTCTGATTTGTTAAAATTGGGGATATTGAAATTCAAGATAGAAGCAATAGGGTTCTTGAAAGATAACTTAGCCGATGATCTGAGTAATCGTTTCTTGTTTTGTCGGTTAGTGGAAACAGCTGCACATAACTGTGTGTGATCTGCACATAATAGCTGAGTCATTGAGTGGGTAGGTTTGGTTTACTATTTATAGTAAACGAGACGGGTTTGTTGTACTATTTTTGGTAAATATGGCAACAAGGCTTTTGAACATGATAAGCTCATGGTTCTTTGAAGTCAGCTCAATGTTGTAACTTGGAGTGATTACTGTTAATTCAAAGATGTTTTTTAGATCAGATTAGATGTGATCTGGTGAGGTGAAGGTGTTGAACCACACTATCTACAACATGATTCTTCACTTAACTCTTAAGAAGCGTTTCGGGTATATATGGGAATCAGATATTCCTGTGTTTTGAGATCTTAATTGATTTTAATTATAAAAAATATATATACGATGAAGATCAATGGCTAAAAACACAGGAACACTTGAATTTTCGGTTATACTCGAAAGGCTTCCTATCTGTTACTTAGAGTAGTAATCAATGTTGTCAATAGATGCCTATTTGAATTGGATGTTCCCCTTAAAGTTGGAATGTAACTCCTGCTGATCTTACTTGGAAGGTCAAGTGTTACATAACCCTCGTACACTATGTAAATCTTGATTTAGGGACTTAAACTTGTAAATTCGAGTTTGAAAAGGTTGTTTTTTATATAACCTGTTAATTTTGCTAGTATGCTCTATTGAAATCAGAGAATAGTTACTGATATATTCATATCTTTTGCTACTTGCAGCTTCCTGCAGCGGTGGATGAAATTCCTATGCTACTCACAGAGTAGATGCTGCTTTATACTTGATACCAAGTGCTATCTGCCATAATGAGATGACGTTTTTACATGTCATTGTAATCCGTATCTTTTCTTTCAAGATACAAGACTCACAAATCTCGAGTCTTGTGATCTTCCTACGAAACCTTTATGAACATATGTATGTATATATTTCGTATATGACTTTATGAGTATGGCCACTTAAGTTCTGAGACTAAATGTATGCAAGTTGCAGAACTTTATGGTAAAGATATAAATGTGCTTCTGGTAATGGAATCGTATTCGTATCTTGCAACAAGTTACCTATGCTGGAGTGCTGGACATAATATTTCCTTTTCCTACCTGATCTTTTTGACCATCTAATCTGATTGCTTTTCTTCCAGGGCATTGAATATAATTGATGCCACTTTAGCATGATTTTAACACCTACCAGGTGCTCCCATACATTAGTCATTGTAAAAGACAGAGACTAGTCGTGGTTGTGTACTTGTGTTTACTCAGAGTAATACCCTTTTTTTTTTACTTCTTAAAAAGAAAATTGGCATCCAAAATAAGTTGCAAATTAATTTTGTGGCTAAAAAATCTAAATATAGAAGAGCCACAGGTGCATCGAGAGTGAGAATGAGAGCAATAGAGATGACAGTAAAGATGATGTTGTAGATAGACAAATTGGTCCTTGACTCCTTGCTAACGAATTTTAATTAGACTAAATACCTCATTTACCCCTGAGTGTTTTCAATTTAGACGATATCACCCCTAATGATTTGAAAACATAAATTCAGCCATTAATTATTTAAAAATTTGGATAAATAAATTTTTGAAATCGATTTAAAAGTAAAAAATTTTGGATCGATAAATTATTTTAAAGATCTATTTATTCTAATTACAATGATATCATCCAAATCCAAATTGAAAATAGTCACGGACCAAATTAAGTGCTTACTCTTTTAATTAGGACCAATTTATAGCCTTATCATGACATTTTAAGGGTTTCTTTCCTCCTAGTTGGTGGTGGTAACCAGAGAATAGGTGTGTGATTTTATTTTATTTTATTTGTGTGACTCAATAGGTCCGAGTTTGAGACTGAAGTGGCTTTCTTTTTTCCCTTAAAAAATTGTGCTGTTTTTTTTGTAAAAATGGAATAGAGATCTATTTTGCTATTTACTCGAAAATAAAAAGAAATAAAATTATATATTTGAAACCAAAATATTTTATCCAAATAAATATATATACAACGGGAAAAAGTATGTTAAAAACTATTTAAAAAAAAGTAGATTAGTTAACACTTTATTACTTATCATATTATAAATTTAATAATTATTATTTATTATTGTGAACAAAATAAATAACGTACTACAGATATCTCATTTATAAACAAAATAAGTATCAAAATTATTATGTTAGCAAAACAAAAATATAAATAATTTAAAAACTGTACATATAAATAGACAATGTTGAATTTATTTATTTATTTATTAAAAAAAAAACCTACTAAAAACTCCTGTTTCTCACTCTTTTCCTTCCCTCCCCGTTTGTTGCTTCTTTTCCAGATCCAAACAAAATGATTTACTGTTAAAACCGAACTTTGAACGATAAAGAAAGAAGCCCTAACCCCCCAAACCTCTTTCTCCTTCGTCCCTCTCCTTCTCCTCGCACCCGCTGGTGTTCAGACCATCTCGACACTCTCCGTCAAGACACTTCGCCGCCGCCATCTCCCCCTCTGCTTCGATTGGGTTCGTCCTCGCCGTTCTTGATATTGTTTCCATTAATTTAACTTCTTGTTAATACCTTCTCGAATCTAATCATCCGAAAACATTGAATCCAAAATAACTCCAATATCGCAGTATCGGTGTTCTTCAATAGTCTTTCATTCGAAAATTGTGTATACATATAGCATCTATGTCAACGAGTATTACATTATTTATTTCTGTTCCTCACTTTCTGTTGTGCCTATTTGCTTTCCAATTCACAGATTAGGTTTTAGTTATTTAGTTTATGATAATTACAAGCAGAGAAAATGCTCAGAGTTTAGGTTTTGACCGTTTGAGAACTTCTTGGTACGAATTGTCAAGACCTGTTTGTGAGATTTCATTCTAATCATCATTTTCATTTAAAATTACTTTGGAATAATAATTAGGGTTTTCAAATAAAATTGATGTCGAAAGAAGATGGTTATTCTTGTCTTTTTTAAATAAATTTTTTAATATTTTGAATAAATCTTTCAGGTTGTAGCCAAAAATAGGAATGGATTCATCACAAAGTGCAGCTGTTGGGGGGAATGGCGGCAATGGGACATTGATCTCTCAATCTAATGACACAGCAGCTTCTGCAGTAGGAGCTGATGATTCTATGCAAAAGTTGAGTCAAGTCAGTGACTCCATTCAGAAAACAT
>JASCZI010060422.1:50946-61787 GCA_036250425.1 Stylosanthes scabra
CTATCTTACGGTATCTACTTACAATGCTGCTTTTCAAATGCCTCTCCTCCAACGCATGTATGTATCTTCAATCTTTTCATATAGTGAATTTCTTTTCTGTGTGTTACCTTTTTTGCATGTTAGATATTGAATTTTCTGATCATATTTTTACATTAAATGTCCAGCAATGGTCTTGTTGCGGAGCTTGACAACATGGTTAAATTGGCTGAGAAGTGCAACATTCAAATTCCTATGGAAGTGGTGAAGTGAGTCTTCTACTTCACAACCTAATAAAATAGCTTTCAATTACCTGTTTACATGTGAATTTAACTGACGATTAACTGCTGGATTTAGTTTAATTGATGATGGAAAGAATCCGGATGAATTTACCAAAGATGTTTTAAACAATTGCATTGCAAAGAATCAGATCACCAAAGGAAAAACTGATGCTTTAAAGGTTGGTTACGAAAGCTGTTTTTCCACCCTTCTTTCTATATGTTTGTTGAACTTATTTCACTCAACTTATCACTTTTGTATGGGCCAGAACTTTCGCAAGAATCTTTTGGAGGAATTGGAGCAGAACTTCCCTGCAGAAGTTGAAACTTTTAGGGAGAGTCGTGCTGCTGCTGCTGCGGTAAATATGACCTATTTGGTCTTTTTATTTCAATGCAGAACTGAACTCTATAAAAGAATTTTTTGTCATCGGTTTCTTTCTAGCTTTGCACTTAAATCATGTAGAGATGAATACGCATACTATGGGAAGGGGGAAGAATGGGGTTTGGTTTTATCCTCTTCTCTTCCTTGCTATTCAACATAAACTCTCACCAGTTTCACACTTTCACTGTTATATCTAGTCATACTGTCAAATTTGCTACAATTGCCACTTCAACTTTTGTGCTGTTGAATAGGAAGCTCCATTTTCCTACCCATTATTAAGAGGAAAATTTCTGAACCCTTTCAACACGCAGCGCCCAATTTTGAGTCAACAAGACTAGTTGATTAAACATTTCATAAAAATATGAAGGAAGAGACAATGATTGAACATTGTTTATTTGTTTTCAAAGTAAATTTATTTTGGTGATTATTCTGCTATTTTCTTTCTCATCCCCCCTTTTTTGGTCATTTGGCTCCAACCGTTGACTATTGTATCACTCTTCCATAGTTGATCCTATCCTCCTTGCTGTGTAAAACCTCATGTACCAGCTTGAAAAAAGAAGGAACCTGGCTAGAACAAAATTGATTCCATATTGAAGTTCATATATAATTACAACTAACATTAGTTCTTTAGCTCTTCGGGAAAAGCAATCTTGACCTTATTTTGCATAAATGCAGGAATTGAAACGTCCAGCACAAGCACAGAGTGCACTAGCCAATGGAGATGTGAGAGTTAAAACAGAGCATTGACATTACAATACAATGCATTGTATACAGTGTAAAACCGGTGCAGGTTTTTGGCTCTAGCTAAACATGAACTTGCAACCATTGTTTGGTCAAAGCTGCATGGTTTACCAACTGAGCCGTACGTGCAGAATGTACAAGGGTAGTAAATTAGAAAAAGGTTGCCCAATGTAGTGATATTAATCTCATCCTGATTTACAATTTTATAGTGCAGTTCAATCATGCCTTTCTTCTTCCTGATCTTGATTATTAAGCATACATTTTGTCCATACAAGTATTCCTCCAGAACATCACATTTTATCGAATATATTATTCTTGTTGTAAGATATTTCTAACCTTAATTTAGACTTCAATATTGCTGCCAAAGTGAATAAAATTATATCACTCAAGTGTTCTCTTGTTAACCATCAAATTGTGTAGGTGAATTCAATTTGTTTTTTCAATTTGAAGCTTAAGAATTAAAGTATCTCCTCAACGTTCAAGTATCAAGATTTACCTCTTTTTTAAAGCAAAAGGATCTTAGTCTTTCTTCTTTCCTTGATATTTTTAGACTCTTGTGGTACAGTGGTAGCATCATATGCCATTTACGAGATTCGAGAATGAATACAAAGGACAGGACGAAGGAGACCTTAGTACCAAGTCAACAGTGGTGGCTAACGCATTTTGTAGCTTTATAGCCTTGTTTTGTTTTTGTGTTGCTACTTGTCCCTACGAAGAAGATTATCTATCTATGTATCTATCTATCTACAGAGAATTGGTTATTCAAAAACAAAGAACAGGATTAGTCCTAATCTATTTTGAAACCCAACAATGAACATGCACTGAGTTTCAATCTTGAGATAGTTCCCTTAGATTGAGGGAAAAAACACATTTAAGAATACGTCGACGTCGACATCATCATAAGTTCATAACTACTCAGTTAATAATTGGATACCAAATGTAAAGAGAAGGACCAAGTGATTCAAAGCCTTTTCCAGCATGTGAGACCTAAATAGCGGGTCCCTTAAATGCTTCTATTAGTTGGAAAATTATTAACATTAGACATACAAGATGGAGACACACTACACAGAAGTAAGTAATATTTAGAATAAAATGGGACAACAGAGAGTATTTAACACCAACTACAACTAGAACTATTAATTTGGCAGTACGAGATACACACTTTAATTTCTTGATAAATTTTTAAAAATAATAATAATAATAATATAGGAATTGCAAAACTAAACATACAAAAATTGAGAACTAAGTAGACATAATAGCCAATGATAATAATAATATTATCCTACTCTTTATTAAATAATTCTTGAACTCTTGATCAAAACACTATGAAGAAGAATTGGTATATGAGAACCAAAGGTAAAATTCCACATATCACATCTTTAAGAATCCAATTCTTTCCCCAATCGGCACCGTTCTTGCTCTGAGTTCCTGTTTCCTTGGCAGCACCACCAGTTCCAGTTGCAGTACTTGCTGCAGTTAATTTCCATGGTTACAAATCCCACAACATAAAAAGATAAATTGTACACAATTGAAAATAATGTATTCAAATAAACAGTGACCATGATGTATATAAAGACTAAAAAGAGAATGATAATAACTAATTAATGTTGGTTGGTTGGTTAGTTAGTTACCACTGGGAACTGGTGCAGTACTGTTTCTGCCGGTGCCATTTTCTATCCCTGAAAACACCTTGGCTTCTGGAGAGTTAGGTTTCAAATGCAAAAGGTCTGAAACACAAAACAGGAGCAAACACATGATATAATTATGATGCAATATTATTAATGAAATTACCAAACTTAACTCTAAAAAAGAGTATATAACATATGATATTACTAACCAACACATTGAGTAATATTAACAGGTGTGTGACAAGCAGTTGGCAAGTTGAGAGCAAGAGTGAGGTTGATGGTGAGGCCAAGGTTGGGGTCATCATGGTACTTGATGAGGAGGCAGAGGCATCTCTTGCTCTTTGAAATAACATCTTTGAGGCCACTGCAGCAATCTACTGTTGGGGTTTTTGCTTGAGCACTCACATATGGAAGACATGTTGCTAATCCAACTAGTTTGTCAGCACATTCTTGTTTGTCTTGGTTCAAATCTGAGCTTCCATACCCAACAAAAAGGAGCACTGAAGTGAACAAGACTGCTAGATTTCTTGTACTTTTGGAACTGATCATTTTTTAGATGCAGAGGGAAAAAGAGGAGGAGAGAATTAAAGAATCAGAGTGGTGTTTTCTTTGGGGGTTGTAATGGGATGGAATGAATAGTACCTATGAAAGGGCCTCATATAGACACTAGTTTGACGAATTTATTGTATTTTTCTGTATAAATATAAATTGATATAGATATAAATTTTTTTATAATATATATTTTACTTCTTCTATTTTATAAAAATTAAAATAAAATATAAATATAATTCTTTACATATGTTTTTCAAAAAAAATCCTATTTTTATTATTTACATTCATATCAAATAAGTTTTTTCTTTTACATTTGTCAATGTATCTTTTGGTTTTGTAAATCTATTTAGTTATCTGTTAGTTCAATAATTGATGGAAATAAAGCCCTTGACTTATATGTATATGTTTATTGGTGCAATCATATTTATATAAAAAATTAGTTATTAAATTAATTATTAATATAAAATATATATTAAAGATATGTGAAATAATTCATCTGTTTATATAGAAATATACAGTAATTTATTTAGTGATGAATTTTTTATGTATATATAATATTTTTATTATTGGTTTTGTTAAATGAAAAAATAGAAAAGATATCCATATGTGAGGCAAGTAATTAACACCACAACCTTCATCTAAACTTTAGGATAATGCAATTGTTCGGAATATACATTCCACCTTCCGAAATAAATTTTCCTATCTGTTCTCCAGCCTGACAGGTGTATGGTAGTTGCCACCTATCATTTTGCAAAAAAAAAAAAAAAAACAGAACACTCTTAGTTTCTTACAAGCATATTTAATATTAATACAATAAATATGCACTTTAAAATATTAATAATTAATCACCCAACATTAAAAATTGGTTTTATTAACTCCATCATTACCTTAGCTTAGTGTCAAATTAAGATCACAAAAGAGCAAATAGCAGTGCCCTTCAAATTCGGTTGATGATGTAGTGAAGCAGAAGGTGGAGTGGTGGTAATTATGGCGTGGTTGGTGGCGATGTGTGATTGGATTTTGCTGATAGTGATATAAATAATTAAATAATAAAAGATAATAATAATAGTCTTGGCAGTGATCATATATCATATATAAAGAGAAGAGCTGAAGAGGTGATAGTGTTGGACTTTCTATTGCTAACTGTGTTATAATGATACCATAAATGTATGCAGATTGCAGAATACTCGTATTTATTTTCAATGAATTTTAAAGCTTGAATATTTTAATATACAATATTTTTTATTTTGTTAGAAGTCTTTTAGGATATTTTTGTTAGATAAAGTTTTTTAATTAAATTGTTAATATGCATATTAGATAAATAGACTTTAATAAATTTTATTATGAAATAAATGTCTAATTTAATATTTTTATAATTTTTATTTAGATATTAATACTTTTATGAATTTTTTCATTCAAGTAAAATCCTTCCACACTCAACCGTCAAAATATATTCACAAGAGATATTCATATCCTTATAAAATATATTTTCTTTTCTCTCTTTAACCAATATAAAACTTTACCATTTACAGATGTTTGTATATAATTAACTTATTTGACAAAAGAGAAGTAATAAGAACAATCTATTGAAAAGTTATTAATTTTTGTTAAGACAATATCTTTTAGCATATCAAAGGAAAAAACCCATTTAACACATGAAAGCTAAGCAGACACCCTATTTGTTAACTTGCGATATTTTCATGTTTTTGGGAAATTTCTTTTTCCCATATTATTCCCAACACGCAAAATTAACTTACTAAAAGCAATGCCTTTAATTCTGACCAAGCTAATTGCTACTAACTAATACTAACTCGGTTACTCCTCGGAGGAAAAAAAACAGAGCAAGAAATGAGTGCATTGATAAAGTCCCATACTTGTTTTGTGTAGGTCAAGAAACACACACCCATATACAAATACTGAAGATTGAAGAAAGTTAGGTGGGGAAATCCATTCAATTGAATAAATGAGTAGAGTACTCCAGTGTTTTCTAGTAATTTGGTACTATAAATAAATTTAATACACTACACGTTATGGATCTTAATTGCATGCATGTTTTGCTTGCTTAGTATGGGCCTTCCTTGCTATTTAGCTGACGACATGAATTAAAGATAAAGCATGCCTTGTTGTTGGTTTTTTCTTCTTCTTTTTTTTTGCGTTTTTACATTTATTAATATATTTTGTGGCTTCAGTTTTTTGGTGTCCTGAAAACAATTTTTTTTTCTTTTTTAATATTCTAACATGTAATTATTTGATTTAAATCTATATATGACGTTCATGAACCGAAAAGCAGGAAAAGAAGTAAAGAACAACCCAAATTTGCACGATTACAACACAAATTTGAGTGAATTTAATATATATTTTTTTCCCATCGTTTAAGCAACTCTCAACCTTGGGGGAGAAACAAGGCAACACAAATGAATCTTAGCAAACTAAAACCAAAATCAGAAAAACACACCCAGAAACTCCAAAGCAAACACCTGAAAACAACCGAAAACACCCAAAAAAAACCACCACAACCCCACTAAACCTCACACACTAAGAGTACGTTTGGTTATGAGTATTGGGACTGAGACTGGGACTAAAATTTCAGTCACAATTATCAGAATTTCAATATCTTCAGTACCTTCAAATTAGAGGAATTGGGAGACTGGGAACTACGACTGAAACTTTAATAATATTTTTTTACTCAAATACCCTCAATCAACATTATAGTTTCCAATACTAACCTTTATTTCTGTTCTATCAACTTAGTTTAATCTCCTTCTCTCAGTTTTTATCTCTAATTAATTTTAAATCAAACACAATACACAAATTTATTTCAGTCTCAATCTCTCAGTCTCAGTCTCTCAGTCTTAATCTCTTAGTCTCAATCTCTCTCCCAAACGCACCCTAAAAGTCTAAAACAATTGAGCATCCCTAACAAAAAAAAATACGCCAAAGTAAGGAACCACTAAAAGAAACCACAATCTACAAGAGCCAATAGAACACGTAAAACAGACAAAAGACAAAGAGCACCCTTATGTAGTCCCTGCGAGAAAGATCCCATCTAACAAAATCGGGCGACTTAGGATTTGAAGACAAACACCTCCAAAAGATCTTTCCCTACTAATTCTTGATGGATTTTTTGTCTCTCTTTTTCTATACGTGATAATATGTGATTCAAGTTTTTCTTTCCTTTTAAATTTTTCTTAAAAAAGTTAATAGTCTTCTGCTTATTTTAGTCCTAACTCCGCTCCCAAATTCCAAATTTTAACCCCTTCATTCTCTGAATCTTTCCCAAGGTCATTAGTGACATCTTCCAATGTGACTAGATTTTTGTTTTATTTTTAATTTCCACATCTTATGGGAATTGTTGACACGACTTCAACACCAATTATAAAGGAGTTATACTAAATGCATATTAAAATCAATCATTAATATAGAATATTATTAAAATATAAAATATAGAAAAATTTTAAAGTATATCGGTGTACCGGTATATCTATAATTTATAATCGTTGATTTTAATTAAAAAAAATAAAAAATATATATATATATTAAAATCAACTGTTACAGATTACAGGTATATCGGTACATCGATATACTTAAAAACTTTCCTAAAATATATATTATAAATGAGTTAAACTATGTATGTGTATATGATGACTAATTTTAGTATATGTAAATAATATTGTTGATCACGAAGTCATGACTGAACAAAATTACAAAACTAATGATGTGTAAGAACAACCTTTTTTCACTAATGCTAATTAATTAACTAGTGATGTCCCTCAGATTCAAAATTTTTTTTATTTTATTATTGATAATGTTATTACATTGGCATGATAATAATAAGGATAATAGAAAATAAAGAAGGGGAATTATATTGAATAATAATAATAATCAGGGGCATTTAGGGCCTCCTCGTTTGGTAGTCCAGTTGTTATAGCATGGACATTCTTCCTTGTGACCATATGTTCCTGATGGCACGCATAAGCATTTCGCACAGCAAATGTTGCAATAAGTTAAACATGCCTTCCTGTATTGGGTGTTTGAACAACGATAATCACATGCACTCCCGCATTCTGCATTTATATAAAACAATCTTATTATTTACTTAGCGTGGGTTTGATAAAACAAGAGTCATTTTTTTGCGTTTAGTAATTCAAAAAGCTAAAAAATTTTTGCTCTTGATTTTTTAGTCCTTTTGAGACCACTTATCGAATAACTTTTTAAAACTGATTGTGGCTTCTCAAAAAATAAAATCACAAATTAACCTTAATTTTTAATAAAAAAAACATTTTAAAAAAGCACTATGTATGACCCTGCTTATAGAGAGCCAATTTTAAAATGCTTTACCAAATGGCTATACGATGACTCTCCAAAAACTACTTTTTGAGAATCAAAACAACTCAATATGCAGCTTTTTGAGAGTCACGATATTACTAAACCGAGTAATCGACCTTTAACATTATTAATTTAGATTAATTAGTATATACGTACCTTCTGGTTTCAGTGATCCTTCCCCACCACCCTGTACAATTTTAATGGAGTAAGAAAAAATAAGTAGGGTAATGTAACATAATAATCTGAGTAAGATTCAAGGTAAGAAAAATTAGAATTTTAAGCATGCAAATTAATTAAATAAGAGATAACTCACATAGGCAACTTGGATCACAAAGCTCATGGCGAGTAAGAGAAGAAAAGCGTAGCCAAAGTTTTTTGCCATAATAATGTTAGTTCTTTCTGATTTTTCACTATGAAATCCAATAGCCAAAGATTCTTAATGCAAGAAAATACAGAAGATGAAAGATGAATGCAAGTGTAATGTATATACATACTTATATATATTAACTGGGAATAAATAAAGGCAGATAAAAACAGAACCATAAATAAATTTGACCACAAATTAAATTTAGTAAAGAGGCAGGCTTGCTCAAAATATGTGTACAGTTCTAGAATTTTCATAACATTAGTTGTTTTTATTATTGCCAAAGACAGAATAGAATCGTCATACTGAAGAAACAAACAAAATCAAATGAGATTTTTTTACGGAATTAAACTTTTTCAGTAAACGCAATTATTTAAAGTTTCTGCTAACATATATGTGTATAAATCATATCTTTATGGTCAACAAATCAATTATTGCTCGAGCTAGGACCAATTTACTAAAAATTGTTTGCCTCATTAAGTAACAAAATTGACCAAAATAAAATTTTAAAAACATATTTAATATTTAAAATGCATTTAATTAATTGGAATAAATTATTGATGATGTATCAAGCATTGTATGATACCTACATTAATATATAATGATAAAAAAAAGTTTGGTTAACATGTATATCCATGTTAAGCTTATTATTAAAAAAATTTAAATATTTTTTTTAATAAATACATTAAAAGTTTAATACATGAACAATTTAATCTTTGACTAAGGAAGCTTATCCAATTTTTGCCAAGTAAAAAATTGCAACTTGAATATTTTTGTTTGTTTTTGGAATACATGGTTAGATAAGTCATAGGTGTATATTGGTTCTTCATCAATCATCATATTAATATGAACCAACTTTGTATGAGTTGGTTACTTCAAGATTTTTTACTACGAAACTTTTTTGCACCGATCAAATCACTATAACACAAGTAGGTGATTGCGGTGGTTTTCCACGACCATTGGCAAAAGGGACGCGAAACATAAAATATTATAGAAGTGCATGTTGCAACGATTGCGACAGTTCTTAAACCGTTGTTAAATAGTGCCACGTGAAAATGAGTTGATTTTTATTGAACCGATTACATATTAATGATTTAGACTTATCAATTGCGCTCTTCACAATATACTTTTTTTATAATTAATTCTCCTTAAGAGAATTTCAAACCAAAAATAAATGAGTATTCCAAGTTTTTTCAATATGTCTTTCACTCCACTAAGCCAACTCATCATTCTATATATATAATGTTACTAATTTATATATAAAAATTTGTATAATATGCAAGTTGTGGATTATTTTAATTGATTCAAATTAAACATGTTGTTAACCGTAAAAATTGAAGTTATTAATTTTTAATTAATTATACGTGAGTAACGTGAAATATTATTTCTATCATTTAAATTTTTTTATTACAATTTTATATTCACTTACTTTTGTTTAATATATTTTTAAAAACATATTTTTGTAACAACATTTATCTTACAAAATTGTACTTTTTTTATTTTTTTTACTGTAAATTTTTTAAAAATGTTAAAAAATATTTAAAGTAAAAATTAGAATTTAAGTTAAAAATATGTTAAATTAATAAAAAGATATTTTGTAGCAGTTTTGACCTCAATCGCTGTTATATATCTACCATTTATCTGTTTTGTGTCATTTCCTATCAATCGACGCTAAATTCTTCCATTTTGTGACAGTTTCTATTTCAACCGTTAACATATTTTTCTAATATTTATATTTTGCGACGGTTAAATCAAATCACTGCTATCTCATTGAGTTGTGATGTTGTCTTCAATTTTTTTTTATATTTTAATTTTAACCACATGAAAACTTTTGACCATTTTGAACATTGATATGATTAAAAAAAGTTACCTATAGAATATATTTGTTGGGGAAAAATTGTTTTAATATAATTATCACCCATCACCTGCATAATTATTAAAACAGATTGTTTATATAATATTATTTTTAAATTTAGAAATAAATTGTGTCAATGCTCATTTATTTCACACATTGAAAAGGAATGAAACCGAACCTTAAAATCTGTAAATACGTCGGTTTAAATTCCCTATTTAAACTACCTAATGCACCTTCTATTCATGGAAATATGCAATCCTCACTCATTAAGTCACTACACTATTTTTATTTCATTGAATCAAAACAAAACCCTTCTCCTTAGCATAGCTAACATTCTCAAAAATGAGAACGATGATGACAACAGCGATGACAACGACCACGATGACAGCGATAACGACGGTGTCGGCGACTGCGACGGTGACGATGATGACAGTGGCAAGAAGATTAATTAAGAGAAAGAAGGATGAAGAGAAGCAGCAATGACAAGAGGTGGAGAAGTAGCAGCAGCAACAACAACAGGAGGAGAAGAAGAAGAAGAAGGAAGAAAAATTGGAGGAGGAGGAGGAAGAAGAAAAGAAAAGCAAATCCGTTTCTGTTTTCATATAAATTTCGTTTCTGTTTTCATGTAAATTTCGTTTCTGTTTTCGTGACCCAATAAAGTCACGCCTGGGCGTGGTCTTGGCGTGGGTTCATCACCAAATCCGTTTATGTTTTCATATAAATTCCGTTTCTGTTTTTC
>JASCZI010060422.1:61797-98818 GCA_036250425.1 Stylosanthes scabra
TCGTTTCTGTTTTCGTGACCCAAAGTCACGCCTAGGCGTAAACAATACCATGCCCAGGTGTGGGTATTCCGTTTCTGTTTTCATATAAATTTCGTTTCTGTTTTCATGTAAATTCCGTTTCTGTTTTCGTGACCCAAATTCACGCCTAGGCGTAAACAAGACCACGCCCAGGCGTGGGTATTCCGTTTCTTTTTTCATATAAATTTCATTTTTGTTTTTCATGTAAATTCCGTTTCTGTTTTCGTGACTCAAAGTCACGCCTAGATGTAAACAATACCACGCCCAGGTGTGGGTATTTCGTTTCTGTTTTCATATAAATTTCGTTTCTGTTTTCATGTAAATTCTGTTTCTGTTTTCGTGACCCAAAGTCACACTTAGACGTAAACAAGACCACACCCAGGTGTGGGTATTCCGTTTCTGTTTTCATATAAATTTTGTTTCTGTTTTCATTCAAAGTTCGTTTCTGTTTTCTAAGAATATTCAATTCAATTTTTCATCAACAACACCACCAACAATAACAAGAACAACACCAACAATAACACCAATACCAATAACAAACAAGAAGAAGAAGGAGAAGGAGAAGAAGAAGATGTGACGATGATGGTGAGGACGACGGCAACGGATGCAATGACGACGGTGGCGGCTGCAGTAATGACGTCGGTGGTGCTGCAATAACAGAGGAGGAGAAGAAGAAGAAGAAGGAAGAAGAAGCGAAGCGCGTGTTGAATTTTTGGGGAAATTGTAGCGCGTGTAATGTGTGAGAGTTGGGAAAAATCACTTGGTTGGACTTGGTTGGGGTAAATGCTTGGATGTGTAGCATTACCGTTATATATAATGGGAATATAGGAGAGAATTAATGTCCAAATTTTCTTTTTCAAATTATCCTTTAATTTACCTTATAATAATGAATAATTTTTTTTGTTAAAATAAAAAATCGAACCTACGACATTTTAATTTAAATGTAACATACTTATCATTTTATTTAATTTCTGATATATTATTATTTGTCATATTTAATTTATAAAATATAGATTAATAGTCAGTTAATATCATAATAGTAATTATAACATGGATCTCATTTTTGTTTTGGTGGGTTGTAGATACCCACCAATTGAAAGGTATGATCTGTTTCTTATTTTTAAGTTCCATGTTTTTCATTTTTCATTACTTCATTGGGCTAGTGGAGATTCTACAAATCAGGCCCAAGACCAAAACCAACTGGATTCAAAGGACAAATGATTCAAGCCCACTTTTTATTCCAGTCCAAAAGAAGCTGATTTCCTCTTCGCAAAAAATAATATAATCCATTAACTATTAAGAGTTTTGTACTTTGTTACTATCGACAATAAATAAATAAATAATTTCGTTAGTATATCCATGTACTCTTTGTAATTAATATAAAGAAAACCATCGATAGTACAATAATATTTTTACTTAAAAAAATGAATGACTAAAATGCAACAGCAACCAGAAAAATAAAGCTATAATCATTAATCAGAGTTTCATAATTTTTGTGAATCAATTTCTACAGTAGTTCATGTTGAGTTTCAGAAAGTTATTTTTTTTTAAGTAAAGTAAACATAATTTCATTTAAATATAATCATAACGAAACTTATATATGACTGGAAAATAGCAGTTTTACATGAGAAAAAAAAAAAGAAAATAAATACTTTTAAAAGAAACAGACACCCTATCTCTTATGATATGACATACACATACTTCGAACCTGATATAGTATTGAATTATTGATTATTGATGCTTGAAAGTTGAAACACACCTACGAAATTCTTGTTAGGTGGAGATAAAACATTAATCCATATCATCGGCTTATATTTTGTTTATATAAAACATAATAATTTTTATATTTCTAGAATTTAGTTAGTTAACGTTTTACTATTTTTTAATATATAATATTCAAATAATTATCCAATTAAATTCAAATTTTAGATATATAGGTATTCGTAAGATAAATATAAAACAATAATGTATCAAAATGCCTTATTAAATAGACACAAAAAAAAGCCTTATTAAATACATGCATATTTCCTTTACTATATGTGCTATTCACCAGTTAAATAGAAGTTCTATTTACGTTAATTTTTTCTGTCCTATTTACACTCCATCAACTATTTATCTCACCTGAATAAATACTTTCTATTTTCTCTTTCTTTAATTAATTAATTATCTCACACAGACACACACGCCTATTAAATTAGTCCCAAAAAAATTTATAAAAAAGAAGAAAATAAATTAATCAACACTCATGATGACATGAACAGATGAACTTGAAGAGGGCTCACACAAGTTGCCGTCTTCTTAGTTGTGAGAGCAATCTTCGGTAGTTGTGTTTGTGTAACTCACACTCAGTGAGTACTGGTTAGTGCTTAGTTTAAGAATAATTAATATTCAATTCGACTTTTCATTTTGTTTATAATCATTGAATGAATAAATTGCATTTTTTATTTATTTAGTATGATATTTTAACTAAAAATAAAAAATGTTAGAAAACCAATAGTTGTAATATAAAAAAATGAAAGAGTCAGTATTAGTTAAAATATATAAAGTAAAAAGTAAAAGAATATATTAACTCATTCTAACGTACGTAAAATAAAGTATTTACCGTTGATTATTCTACAATTGTTTTTCTAAAAATAATATAGGAAAGTGTTCTTTTGGGTATCAGATGTTCTATTAGTTTTAACTGTTAATTTTAAATTGATTTCAATAATAAAATATTTTTTAATTAAGATCATTAAAACCAATGGAACATTTGATATCCCAAATCGAACATCTTCCAAATAATATATCCATACTAACAAGTAGCATGTGAGCAAAATTACTAAGGTTATAAGCTTCAATGCTCTCAATCTCACGAACAGCATTACTTGATCCCATCTCCCAAGCTAAGGTTAGGCCATGCCAAAGCCAGCTAAGTGGTCATTCACCATAAGACTACCATTATATTATAATTAACTTCAAAGAAATTATTTGGAGGAGGAATCCAATTAAATCGAAAAGTAAAGGGATGAGAGAAGACAATCTATCGAAAAAGTTAAAGACATAATTTTAATTTCAATACCACTGTTCATCTAAGCAATTATCCTAACCAAGTCCAACCAAATTTTTTTTTCCACTCTCACCCTTCCACGCGTTCACTACTCTCCCCCAAAATTCAAACGCGCGTTCACTCTCCCCCAATCTTCTTCTTCTTCAGCGCCTCCTCCTTCTTCTTCTTGCTTTGCATTCGCCATCGTCACTGCAGCCGCCATCATTGTCGACGTCGTCATTGTCGTCTTCTTCCCCTTCCTCTTCTTCGTCGTCTTCTTCTTCCTCTTCTTCGTCCTCTTCTTCTTTCTCTTCTCCGTCCTCTTCTTCCATTATTTACGTTGTTGGTGTTGTTGCTGCTGTTGTTGTTGTTGTTGATGAAAAATTGAATTGAATATTCTAATAAAACAGAAACGAATTTTGAATGAAAACAGAAACGGAATTTGCATGAAAAAACAGAAATGGATTTTATATAAAAAACATAAACGAAATTTACATGAAAATAGAAACAAAATTTGTATGAAAACAGAAACGGATTTGGTGATGAACCCACACCTGGGAGTGGTCTTGTTTACGCCTAGGCGTGACTTTGGGTCATGAAAACAGAAACGGAATTTACATGAAAATAGAAACGAAATTTATATGAAAACAGAAACGGATTTGGTGATGAACCCACGCCTGGGCGTGGTCTTGTTTACGTCTAGGCGTGACTTTGGATCACGAAAACAGAAACGAAATTTACATAAAAATAGAAACGGAATTTATATGAAAACAGAAACGTTTTGAATGAAAGTAAAAACGCAAATGTACTCAAATGTACTCCATCTTCTTCTTCTTCTCTACTGATATTACCATCTTCCTCCTCTTCTTCTCCTCCTCCTCCTTCTGCTGTTGCTGCTCCTCCTTCACCTTCTGCCGCTGCTGCTCCTCCACCCCTTTCTCCTCCTCCGCCGTCGATGTCGCTGTCATCGTGGTCGTCATCATCGTTGTTATCATCATCGTTCTCCACCGCTTCTTCCTGTGTTGAAGAGAAGAAGAAAAAAAATGCAGTAACACAAGGGGAAAAGCGCGTGTGGGAGTGGAGCTTGGTTGAATTTGGTTGAAAAAATCACTTGGTTGTGTACAATTATTGTTTTAATTTATATTGATAAGAGTTTTTAGTTAATAATTTATTATTTTTATTCCAATAACTTTACAGCTTACGCTTTATTTTTATTTATTTTATCAATATCGACTAATTAATCAGTTAATAAAAACTAGTATTGTCTTGATTTAACTAAATGTATCAAACATTTACAAGTATAATTACGTTATTATCCCTGCCCTAATTAGAGAGCAAAACCCCAGGCAAAAGCTACTGGGAACTGATCATCCTACACAGCACACACACGCAGACGTTACCGTTATAAATCTCATAGAGAGAGACAGAGTGATCATCCATAAAGAAAAAGATAAGCTAAAAAGAAACCCAAAGCCAAAGCGCCTGCCTCCTTCATTCTGTTTCATCTCTTCACTTCACAAATCACAACAATAATATTTTTATTTTTTCTTTGCACCTTCTTTTCCCCCCTCTGACCACACACTCTTTAACTTCTCTCTCTTGCTTTACCAACTAAGAAAAAACCACATCTTCATTCTTAATATAATTAACATTCTCTCCAATGGCATTGGCAGCAGCATCAAAGCTTCACATTTGCTTGCTAATGCTGTTAATGGCGAGCAGCGTGAATGTGAGCAGTGGTCAAGTAGCAACATGGTGTGTGGCGAGGAGTGATGCATCGAACCAGGCTCTGCAAACCGCACTGGACTATGCATGCGGTTCAGGTGCTGATTGCTTCCCTCTTCAGCCAAACGGCCTTTGCTTCCTTCCTAACACTATCCAAGCCCACGCTTCTTACGCCTTCAACAGCTTCTACCAGCGAAAGGCTAGAGCCCCTGGTTCCTGTGATTTCTCTGGCACTGCCACCATTGCTCAAAGCGATCCCAGTATGCACTATACAAAACACTCTTGTGTCTTGATCACTTTATTTTCTTCTGGATTATTAATTAGTTATTGATCCCTTTGTGCTTTGTGTATAGGCTATGGATCTTGTGTGTACCCATCTTCTGGAAGGTATGTTTGCTTATTATTAGCTTCATTATTTTATTTTAATATTATTTATTTCTGTTTTACTGCATTTTGTAGCAAAGATGAGATGGTAGATGGTGCTTCGTTTTTAGTGGTTGATGGGGAGAGTGAGTACA
Source organism: Stylosanthes scabra (assembly GCA_036250425.1). NCBI lineage: Eukaryota > Viridiplantae > Streptophyta > Magnoliopsida > Fabales > Fabaceae > Stylosanthes > Stylosanthes scabra. The sequence continues at coordinate 67,087 of JASCZI010060422.1, forward strand.
TTTTTTTTAATGGTTAAAGAGAATTGGTTTCTGTTCCTTGTTTTTGAAGTAAATGGATTCTCATATTCTCATTCTCGGATGTATCTTTTCTTTTTTTTTATTTTATTATTGATTTTTTAAATCCGGTTGGTACCTTTTCGTGTGTGGCTTGCTGAATACACATAGAGAGGTGAATTGGGAAGCCAAAAACAGTGGTGGCAATGTGCTGTGTTACACTGTTTTTATGTGCAACAGAGATTGAGATTTGAGAGTGAGAGAGGTGTGAATGGGGGGAGGTTGCATCAGATTATGTTAGGACACGTGTCCCTCTGCATGGATGGTAATACTAGTAACGCCATTTTCGCTGTTTTCTGATTCTACCATCAAACCATTCCCTATTTTCTGCAAAATTGCCTCCTGCTTTTCGTTTTTTTTATTTCATTTTTCAAATGTTCTAACTCTTGAGTTGCACTGTTTGGTACTTTGGTTAAATGAATTCACTACAATATCAAACATATTCTCATCATCTCATGCATTGATAGATTTGGGGTGTGGGTCCCCAAATGAATTAATTAAATCTTATGTATAATAGATGATGAAATATAAAATACACACTAAAAATAATTAAATTATATATGTATTTTATATTTCAATGTCTATTATAGTGGTTGATTTTGGTGTATGCCTATCATAGCCCTTAATTAAATTATTTATCAAGTCCTATATTATCTAAAACTGGAAGTTTGATAATCTTTCTAATATCTCTTGAACTGGCTTTTCTAATATGTTAAGAGACTTAGATCCACTTAATTTTTTTTCATTATTTAACATAATATGTATCTATATTTTAATTATTATTTTTCATATAAAGACACTCAGTATCAGTAATACTGCCTACTTACTATTTTAGGTGGGGGAGTAGTAAAGTTTGGTTGCGGTATGAGTATATGTATTTGAGTGTGTGACGCCAAATAATAGATATTGATACAGGGTGGTGTACAGTATACCTCTGGGTGTGGGGTTCCTTTTCTTTTGGTTACTCTTCCGTGACATACTCCATCCAACGGCTCAGGAATCATCATCATGATGAAACCCTTTTGTCGTTTGTTAACAAGTTTGAATTATGGTGTCACTGTGTCTGTGATCTGCTTTACAGTGTCTCTGATGTGCATGGATGCAGATAACGATGACATAGACTCATAACCATAGCAGAGCTTTCATTATAGAATAAGGTTGCTATTGAAGTCTATAGTTTGGTAGAACCCCATATCTTCCTTGGTTTCAAGTTTAGGTTCTCCATCAGACAAATGGACATGGCAACCATGCTTATTAAGATGCTTGTTGTTAGGATTCGGATGATAATCATTGCTTGTGATGTGTTTTATGCTTTTTGATTTTATATGTGCTAAACCATGTAAGAAAATTAGTGATGGTGACAGGGGACAATGATGTTCATGGGGCCACTGGTTTGAGTTCTAGGTTTATTGTGCCATCTCACGTGTCATGATGAGTCTTTATTTGTTGATGAGTCACACTCACATGGTTATTGCAGTTTAAAAGTTCAATGTAATTGGAACTTTAACTTCAGTATGTTAGGTTGAATGGTAGCACCATGGAATGGGACAAACAAACATATCTACCTTAGCATGCTTATTCTTTAGGAAATTGTTGATTGAATGGTATGTGTTTTCTAATTCATTCTTGTGATATTTTAGCACTGCTGGAGGGGGAAATACACCAAGCACAACACCTGCATTCAACAACCCAAACGTGCCGTCTCCTACAACAATGACGCCAATCTTCGGCGGAGGCAACAGCGGTGGCCTAACGCCGGGAATGAACACGCCGTTCCCCGACAATTCTAGAGCAGCATCAGATGCAACAGCCACATGGTTTCTAGTGTTGTTTCCCTGCCTTCTCATTCTAGCCACATGCATATAATGGATGATGATCTTTGGTGAGAATAGGAGGAAGGTTACAGTTTTGTCAGGGGTTAAAATGGGGAGCCTTTTCATGTTTATAACCTTGCTTTAATGCAATTTCCATAGTTTAAACATTCATTGTATAAGGTTATAAACATGGCTGATGGGGACATTGTTATCCACCAGGGGAAAGAAGGGCAGAGCTAGGGGTAGCAAATTAAAGATCTTACTGATGATGGTATTATTCTTGATTTTATAGGGTTCAAGTTTTATTCAGTAGATTAATTGTTTCTTTTGCAAAACAGTATGTTTCATGATATCATTAGCATATAAAGATCTATTTTAGAATGAATTTCTTCCTAGTCATCTTTTTAAATGCAGTGTATTTCAGTTCCCAGAGCACTAAAGTGTCGGTGCTAAACTGATTTACATATTTAACTTAATTTTTAATCCTCGTACTAAAAAAAGAAAAAGGAAAAGAAAAAGATAAGAAAGAAAGGAATATATATATCCGGTTGCAGCAAACATAAAATATTCAAACTTATTTTATTCTATGATCCAATGTTATATAAAGAAATACTCATGGAATACAAATCAAGTTCATATAAATAGAATCTGAAATATAATATGATCTCTATTGATTAATTTATTACTAAGCTTTCTTACGAATGAGATTTGGAGAATGTTTAGAAATGATAAGAATGCTTTGATTTTATACTTCCTAAAATTTATAGTTATAAACTACTGAATTTTGTGAGGCGCAATAAATTCATTTCAGAAGAGCTTATCAAAAACCTACCTTTGACGATCCAAAGTGTAATTAGGCCAGTGCAGAATTCAGAGTAAGGATTACTTATTTAATTTTAAATCGTATATTGTATAATTTACTAATACTCCAACGAAACCCATGAAATAAAGATACAAGGTTCTGTGGTAATGAAAACAGCTCTGTATAAAGTATAAACCTCAAAATATTTCTATGGCACAAGCATAAGTTAAACAAGTGAACAAAAGGAAGCTCTTGGCTTTGAAACAGTGAAAAATAGTAAGTGTGAGGCCTGATTCTGAACATAACAGTTGCTGAACTAAAGAACTCCAAAGAAGGGATTCTTAATTGCTGAATCTAGTTCAGACCCAGCTGAATTCAGAACTGCCATTTCAACTTTGTCCCTAGGCAAAAACAAAAACTCCTCACCATCAATCTTCTCAAATCCACAAATCTCCAGGAATTCAATTCCCCCCTTCAACGCACCAACTCGGTCCTGTCACAAACAACAAACATTACATTCAAATGAATCAACAAGGGTTAATGTATGAACGTCTTTTATCACTTGCCCATCCCAAACTTTTGGTATTTTTCATCTTTGGGGAGATTCTTACCTGAAAAGTTTGGTTACTGAGTCGGATTTTCCTGAATTTTTCCTCATCAGGATTTCTGGCAACATTTCCCACATAAGTGAGGAGGGTTTGGAATGCTTTCTTTACTCTGGCATCATCCTCCTGATCCAAGAATAACGTGCCATGTAAAAGAGACAATCGTTATGCTATATGGCCAGCATAAGCAGAAACAAGGAAAAGCAGTTTTGAAGAATTTTAATTCGGAGGCATATATGAATGCACCTAGTGTTTGTTCATTTTTTTTTATCCAAAAGCAAAAAGTAAAGTACCTTGTGGTTCTGCTTGAGAGAACGCAGGCACTCTCTCATTTGTTCAGCTTTGGTGGCAGGCCTAACTGGCAGAAAACTCTGCATGCAAAATCAAATTTTCAAATAAGGAGGTACCTGGGGAAAAATTGAAACCCATTTTGGACTCTCCCATACCTTTTTCTCCTCTACAACAGTTGAGGGTTTGGCTTCTGCAGGTTCTTCCGGAGGCAATCCAAGTTTTCGCCTTCTTTCAGCCTAACATCATAGAGAAAATAAATTATTTTCTGGGGGTTAATGGCAGAGATCCAAACCCTGCAGAAATCCTTATCTTCTTTAGAAAAGAAAAGAGCATGACATGTTGACAGTGCTGACGTACAAACTCAAGAAAGAACAAACATGGCAAAAGAAGAAAAAGAAGGGAGGGGGGAATCTATTTGGAGAATGCACACCTTGTCTTCTTCTAACTTCTGCTTGATTTTCTCTCTAGCCCTTCTCTCTTCCTCTTTCTCTGCTTTTCGCAATGCTAGCAACCTGCAAATGGAAACAGATTTTGCTTGAAGCTAGGTGCATTAAAAATAAATAAAAGACAGGATGCAAGGCAATGAATATACTGGTTAAGACAGACCGTTTTCTCTCATTCTCTTCTTCAATCCTCTTTGCTTCCAGCAACTCCTTGCCAATGCGAATTCTCTCCTGGATAAAGACAAGCATATGTATCTACTTAACATGAATGGACATATATACCTAGAGATGGTGTATTAAGATTTTGCATACTGGTCCAACCTCTGAAACTTTATATAAATAAATTAAGCCACAAAAAATCTTCAAGAGGATAACCAAAGAGAAATTGTTACTTTGGAATGTGTCACATTGCAGAGAGATAACATAGCAGCTTGAAATTCATACAATGATAGCATTATGTATTCTTAACGGACTAAAGCCTCATCCCTGATGTGGGAGTAATTTACAGTATAGGTGCTTAAAGATTACCGAGGAAAGATAACCAAAAGCACTTGAGGCCCATTTAAAGTTGATTCAAGTTATTTCATAACCAAAGACAACTCTTACGATTTGTCTCAAAAGAAATAATTTATAAAGCCTTAAGCACCTACTTGGAGCTTCAGAATGGTTTTATATCCCTTAACAGGATGTGTAGAAATAAACCCCCACAAATATAATATAATAATATGAAAATGGATGAATCTACAAAAATACCTTTTCTCTTTCTCTTTCCATTCTCCTTTCTTCCTCTTCTTTCTTCTTGCGAGCTCTCTCCCTTAAAGGTTATAGATTTAAAATAAAAAGTGATAAGCAAACAAAAAAATAATAATAGATAACAACAACAACAACAACAAAGCCTTGTCCCACTAGGTGGGGTCGGCTACATGGATCAAACGATGCCATTGAGCTCTATCATGTATCATGTCTATAGAGAGACCGACTAAAAAAACTACCACATGCAAACTATAATTCTGGACAGAAGTCTAGATATACAAGATGATAACTAGATTATATAAAGAAATCTAAACATTACAATATAAACTGAACAAGAACTCTAGAATACCCAGAAGCAAATTAGCAAACGCAATAAAAAGACAGGAATTTTAGCCAAGCCACCATTAACAATGTTCTATATATGTTGCAGACATTTATATAACTAAATGCAGTATTGGAAGACACAGAAATCTGTGGATGCATTTCTGATATCTGGACTGCCTACAAATCAGGGTGCCCTAAACAGGTGTTTGGTGCACATACATAAGCTGCTAAAGCAAAACTGAAACTGTGACCACCATGGGTACATTATATTTGAAGTTTAAACTCAAATGGCTTCATAACTAAGGCCACAGTGTAAAACTTATTCGACATCCAGTTTCAAACCTTAGTTCCTGTTGTTTAGCTTTCAGTTCTTCTGGGGTAAGAGAAGGTTTAGGAGCCTCAGCTTTGGTATTGGCAGGTACCTGAATGAAACATCAAGTCAGGAGCTAGATATTGCAATGTAGTTAAACTAAATACATCTTCACTTTAAGCCATAGCATGAATTAGTCTAATTTCGATTAAAGATCACATATTAAAATCTATATCTTGCAAAGCAATGTGTGTACCACGAGGATAAGCCATACTAATGTAAACAAGTCATACCAAGGGCATCTGGTCTATGTCAGGGTCAGACTCATGCTCTACTATCCAATTAATGGCAGCCTCAATGGAAGCATTACCTATATAGAAAGAGTCAGAGAGAACCCAATTCAATGTTTTATATGTACTGAGTAAATAGTTATCAATATCCAAATATAAATAATAATAATGTTTTGTAAGTACCTGGATCTAGAGATAGTAAAAATACATAATTATAAAAAATGACTATCTACAATTGTGTCAAACGCAATTGTTATCACACGCAAGTATTAACAGTTTCATCTTCTTTTACCCAGTTTTCCTCCACTACGCACTATTAAATGTACCATTTTTCATTTGATTTGCTTAACATAGCTGATCCTCTTATGAGCTTTCTCATGCAAAACATAAAGAATAATATGCAGCTGAAATTACAAAAACAGAGTTGAAAGAAAACTCGCCAGAATAATGAAGTGCACGCGTTGCTCGAGCTGTAGAAAATCCCATTGCTTCGAGTTCCTCAACAAGCTTTTTGTCAACCTCAGGAACAACCATTTCTGTATTTTAAAGCATAAGACACTAATTATTGACCTCCAAAAGTAGATGTTATCATTGACTACCCAAAATGATACAGAAAGATACACAATATCTATTTTTATGGTTTGTTACTGTCATGGATTAATTGAGGCTAACATAGTAGTAGGATACCTTCATCTTGGCTTGCATCTGCATTGGGAGCCTCTTCTGATGCAGCAGTTTCATCTACCTTTGGCGCTTCTAAACTTATCGGTTTTGCTGCCTCTGAAGTCTTATCTACAAACTCAGTATGCCCGGTTCTTTTCGTATGCAAATCACTCTCCTAAGTGATCAAATATCAAGAAATCAAAGCACTTCAGAAAACACTACACAAAACAAGCTTCCTTCTTTTCCAAACAAAATCAAAAAGAAAATTATCTACCAGACTCAACGAATTAAAACCCTAAAATAACTGAAAATCAGAGAAATATCATTAGAGTTCATCAGCTGTTTGTATAGACGGTTCAATTCAGAAACACGATCGAGAAGCCATGTGCTACGAAGAAATCGAGGAGATAAAGAGAAACGGGAAACGGAAATAGGAAAAAGGAGAAGAGAGAAAGGGATCTGACGGTTTTGGATCGGCAGGGTTTGCCGCAAGAAGTGCAAACGAGGTTGAGAACTGCTTCGGTGGATTCAGAGAAGTTGGAGTGGTTGGTGAGCTCGGCATGCTGTTGTGCTTCCTCTACGGACCTCAAGAGAGTGCCACAGTCACCACACTTGAGAGAAACCCCCGCCATGGAAGGATTATTCAGAGCTTCTTCTTCACAAAGGTAACGCAGCTCTTTACTTTGCTCATTAAACGGGATAAAGGATCCGATTACAAATTTTGTATTTGGAATTTGGAAAGAATGAGGGTTTAATTATCATTAATTATTCATTTACATAAAACTCGTGTTAATTTTCTAGACGATTTTTATTATTATTATTATTACTATTATTATTATTATTTGAAATTAAAACTATAGGTTAAATTGTTAATATTGTTAACTGAAAATACTTTTATGAAAAAAATAAAAATTGAAAATTTTCTGTATATTTAAAACATGTTTAATAATTTTTTATTAATGATAATTTTAAAATGTATTATTTCTTTTTACCGCTTATCCTTATTCCATAGTTTATCTTATCAGATTGATAACTAATTCCTCAAAAATATAGGTTCACGCTAATTAACGAATTACGGAATTAGGCCATCCATTAAGATTTGAATTCTCCATATTTATTTAATCGAATGAATGAATTGAGCATTGGATAGGAGTAGTAATGGGTAAGGTAGCAGTCAAAAATAAAAAATAAAAGAAAATAAAAAATAGTAAAGTATGATAGGATATAAATTCGGCTTTTTTATTAGAATACCCCTGTTTTAAAACTTATTACGAGAATGCCCTTGTTTTGAAATTATTTACGAACCTGTCCTCGTTTTGCCTACATGGCGACACAGTGGCAGCTTCTTCTTTTTTCAGCTGCTGACTAGGAGGCGCGGATGGAGATGGCGCTTCCAACGTGGAGGCGCCAACAAGGGAGACGCCTCCAACGTGGCAGGCGCGGATGGAGATGGCGCCTCCAACGTGGAGCCGCATGTGCAGAAGGCGCCTCCTACGTGGCAGGCTCTGACCGCGTAGACGCCTCTGACATGTGGCACACACAAATTTTTCGTATCCAGCAGCATTTTCCACAACATCCATTTTCGTATCCAGGGTACTTAGTCTATCCGATACCACCACCTCATACCGGAGCAGCTGGCAGTTCATCAAGCAGCACCACCGTCCTCCCATTTCCACCTCCTTTTCCATTTCCATACCCATACCCCCCTATCAGTTTCCATCGCCCCCACTACCCTCTTGAGTTTCATTTTTTTTTTTACATTCTGTTACGTTCCTGCGTAAAATTACTTTAGACTTAAATATCTGGTTAGATTTGTGCTGAGCATCGTAGTTTGTTTTCTTTTTAGTCGATAAGGTTATTTGTTTCCAGTTGAACATGTTATATATTTTCAATTGAACAGGTTATATGTTTTCTGTTGAACAGGTTATGTCTTTTCTGTTAAACACCTGAGTTAATATTTCGGAATATATTAAATTGTTAATCAGGTACATTTTTGCAAATTAAATACACACTTTCAAAAAAAAATTGTGTGTGCCACGTGTCAGAGGCGCCTACGCGGTCAGAGCTTGGCACGTAGGAGGCGCCATCTCCATCCGCGCCTGCCATGTTGGAGGCGCCTCCACGTTGGAAGCGCCTTCCCCATCCGCGCCTCCTAGTCAGCAGCTGAAAAAAAAAAAGAAGCTGCCACTGTGTCGCCACGTAGGGAAAACGAGGGCAGGTTCGTAAATAGTTTCAAAACAAGGGCATTCTCGTAATAAGTTTTGAAAACAGGGGTATTCTAATAAAAAAGCCTATAAACTCAACTCTAACTTTTATAAACTCAATTCTAATTTTATCTATGGGTTGATATTTTCAGTAAAACTCAACCCTTTTTATTAGCAGGTTTATGAAATATCAATCCTAACTTTACCGCTCTCAACGTGAATATTCTACCTGTGAATTTTTAAAAAATATAATGACTATAAATTACTAAATAGAATTAGGTTTTATATAAACAAAATAACTACATTTTTTAATAAAATATCTTGACTTGATTATTAAAAAATTTTTATATCATTAAAAGTATATTGATTTGACACTCACTCCTATACATAAGGTGCGAATTGTCAAATAGGGTTGAGCATTGAACCGCAGGCAAATCTGCTTCATGAATTCTATTCGACTATGTTGGATCGAATTGAATACCCACGAATAAGGTTATGATTGTCACCTATGAGAGAAACTTTTTTATTTAAAAAAAATAACTGGAATAACTTGTTTAAATGTGACCATCTAACAATTTCAAAAAAAATTAATAAACAAGACAAGAGAATTCTTTTCTTTTTGGCCATGGCATCAAGAAACTTTTATTTTTGGAACTAATAACAAGAAAATTATTTGATTAGAGTTTTTCTTTATAAAACATAGGCCATGGGCCCAAAATTCCTAATCCCAATGGGAAAAAAAAAACTAGCATCACCAAGTTAGAATGTTTTCTTATGCATAAAATTTTAAAATAAATTTTGATCTATAATGAATTAATCATTAACTTATTGAGGCAAAAAATACCATTAAAAAAATTCAATTTTATAAATCTTGGTCATGAATTTAACAACTCTTAATTCTAAATTTTACGGCTAACACCCCTTTCTCATTATAAGTTCTAGCTCTTTGGGAGGTTATGAGATCCTCCATTGGAATCCTGCCTGGACTGCAAAGTATACTCTAATTTAAAAATTAGAAAAAGACATAGTGTGAATAAAATTGACTTAAGTGAGAGAGATAATTATCTTTTAAGTTAAAATAAAATAAATTAAAAAGTGTTCCAAGTTCCAAAAGCATTTATTAAAAGAATAAAATAATTTTTTCATGTATTTAATGGCCCAAAAAATATAAAAATGTGTAAGGGTTTGTTTAAGTGAGTTTTTTAAGGAAAAAATTTTAAAGTGATTTTTCTAAAAAATTTATTGCAAAAATAAAAATAATTTTGTGTTGAATATCTTATGTAATAATATTTTTTAATTGACAATTTTATGTGGATATAATAATAAAAAAATATTTATTTATTTATTATGTTAATATTTTTTATTTTACTAGTACTTTTACTTTTATTACTAAAAATTTATTAAACATAAAAAAATGAAAAATTCATTTAAAAAAAACTTTTTATTCAAATAATGACACCCAAACACGTCCAAAATTTAACTTACATCTTCTCGACAATTTTTTAATCGCAGGAAAAATTATCAAATCTACCCATAAAAGATAAAAATGCTGACAAATCTACCAATAAAAAAAATAATAATTATACACAACCAAGCATTTTAACCAACCAAGCATTTCTCCTCCGCGCGCCTTTCTCATTTTCCTATTAGCGTTTTTTTTCTTTTCCTCTGCATGGGAAGAAGACGACAACGACGAAGGCAACGACGACAACAACGACAAAGGCAGCAGCAACAGCAACGACGATAGCGATAGCAGCGACGACGGCGATAACAGTGGCGATGGTGACAATGATGAGGAGAAGAACGACGATCATGATGATAATGAAGAATGATGATGATAACAATATTGAAATTGGAGAAGAATAGGAAAAAAAACACAGAGGAAGAGGAGGATAAGGAGGAATGCAGAGAAGAGGAAGAAGGAGAAGGAAGAAAAATTGGAGGAGGAGGAGGAAGAAGAAGAAAAGAAAAACAAATCCGTTTCTGTTTTCATATAAATTCCATTTCTGTTTTCATGTAAATTCTGTTTCTGTTTTCGAGAGCCAAAGTCACGCCTAAGCGTAAACAAGACCACGCCCAGGCGTGGGTTCATCACCAAATCTGTTTCTATTTTCATATAAATTCCGTTTCTATTTTCATGTAAATTTCGTTTCTGTTTTCGTGACCCAAAGTCACGCCTAGGCATAAACAAGACCACGCCCAAGCGTGGGTTCATCACCAAATCCGTTTCTATTTTCATATAAATTTCGTTTTTGTTTTCATGTAAATTCTGTTTCTGTCTTCGTGACCCAAAGTCACGCCTAGGCGTAAACAAGACCATGCCCAAGCGTGGGTTCATCACCAAATCCGTTTTTGTTTTCATATAAATTCCGTTTCTGTTTTCATGTAAATTCCGTATCTGTTTTCAATATAAAATATGTTTCTGTTTTTCATGTAAAATTCGTTTCTGTTTTCATTCAAAATTCGTTTCTGTTTTTTTAGAATATTCAATTCAATTTTTCATCATCAACAACACCACCAACAACAGTAACAATGTAATAATGGAGGAAGATGATGAGAAGGAAGAAGAAGAGGAAGGAGAAAGTTAATTTGGGAATTAAAAAAGTTTTTTTTAAAATTTGGTTAGTTTTATCAAGTAAATTTATTTTTTATAGGTATAAATTTTTTTATGAATAGATTTGTCAGTATTTTTATCTTTTACGAGTAGATTGGATAAATTTTCTCTTAATTGTAGTATCCCTTACAACTATCATTAAGATATTTACAATTTTCATTTCATATTAAGTGTATCTTTTTAATTTTCTACGGCTTTCATGATAATCATAAAATTTTACTAAAAATATATGCAATTAGAAGAGGGAAACAAAAATATTTCTAGCACATCTACATATTATAAAGTTTTAAGTGTTTAAACAGAGCAAAACAATTTTAAGATCACATAATAATTTTAAATTTTATTCAATATATTTAAAATATTAAAAATATTAATAATTTTAAAAAAATATTTTTTACAATACTTATAAATAACAATAATGCTATACATCCAAGTAAATTACCCAACCAATTCAAACCAATCAATTTGCCCTACTTTCACCAGGCGCGTGCATACACGCACAACACTCACCCACAAAAAACTGAAAAACGTCAAAAGGGACGCTTCTTTCTGTAATTCAGCTCCTCGTCTTCCTCTTCCTCCTTTTTCTTCTCAGTTATTGCAGCTACCACTGCCACCATCATCGTCGTCGTCGCTGCAAACGTCACCGTTGTTATTGCCGCCGCCATCATTGTCGTCGCCGTCGCTGTCGTCTTCTTCTTCTTCCTCTTCTCCGTCCTCCTCTTCCTCTTCTTCCCCTTCTTCATCCTCTTCTTCCTTCTCATCATCCTCCTCCATTATTACATTGTTACTGTTGTTGGTGGTGTTGTTGATGATGAAAATTGAATTGAATATTTTAAAAAAATAGAAACGAATTTTGAATGAAAGCAGAAATGAATTTTACATGAAAAACAGAAACATATTTTATATCAAAAACAGAAATGGAATTTACATGAAAACAGAAACGAAATTTATATGAAAACAGAAACGGATTTGGTGATGAACCCACGCCTGGGCGTGGTCTTGTTTACGCCTAGGCGTGACTTTGGGTCACATAAACAGAAACGAAATTTACATGAAAACAGAAACGGAATTTATATGAAAACAGAAACGAATTTGGTGATGAACCCACGCTTGGGCGTGGTCTTGTTTACGCCTAGGCGTGACTTTGGGTCACGGAAACATAAACGAAATTTATATGAAAACAGAAACGGAATTTATATGAAAGTATAAACGATTTTGAATGAAAGTAGAAACGATTTTAAATAAAAATAGAAACGGTTTTGAAATGAAAGTAGAAACGGTTTTGAATGAAAACATAAACGGATTATTGGAACTGAAACGTACTCATCTTATTATTCTTCTTCATTATCATCATCTTCTTGTTCTCCTCCTCGTCCTCCTCTATTTTGTTCATTTTCTTTCTCTTCTTTCTTCTTTCTTCCTTACTGTATTATCTTTCTTTTTCCTCGTCAATGGCATCATGATCGCCGTTCTTTTCCTCATCGTTGTCGTCATCGCCACTGTGAAAAGTTGCAGAATGAAAACGCATGCAGTTGCAGAACGAAAACGCAGGGATTTGTGATAAAAGAGAAATGAGACAAATCAGGGATTTGTGATTTAAAAAAACGGAAAAACCTAATACCCCTATTAATGAGAGGCGCGTGAGGCGTGGTGACTTGATTAGACTTGGTTTTTAAAAAAGCTTGATTGTGTATAATTATTGTTATACAAATAATACTTGATTTATGACATATATCACAAATAATTATTTTCGTATTTTACTAAAAGTCTTGAAAATTGCAGTTAAATCCACCGTTTATCGATTTAGTTTCCAGCATCATGGTAAATGAAGAAGTATTTATTTATTAATTATTTGTTTAGATAATTGTTATTTTAATATTAGGTATAAAAATTAAATAAAAAATATTGGAAGTCAATATTAGAGATTATTTAGAAGTTAATAATTAAGTTAGCATTTAAATATAAAAAAAGTTATCATTTGTAACTTAAAAATGTTATCGATTATGGATAATAATTTTTTTTTAAACATTTTAAATGATAATTTAATTATTAACTCCTAATATTAGTTCCGTAGAAAATTGAATTCATGTGCCGCAAATTTTAGCTTTTGTTTTCTTAAAAAATCAACTAAATGAGTTATTCAATAAAGAATTTTTTAAATCTAACAATTTCCATATACAAAAAATGAAAAAAAAATTAAATAAATAAAAAAAATTGATATTTGGCAAAATTCGTCATTTTAAAAATATTTACCAATAAAAAACTAAAAATTCACCAAACTTTCCCAATATTTTAATAAATCACTCATCCTTGATCCTATCCTATTACAATATTGAAAAAAAAAAAAATAGCCGAAAAGATACGAATACGAATAAACATAGACGTTCTGAATGTGTGTTACTACTTTTACTGATCACAATTGCCAACTTCCCACAGATCAGTCTATCAAACAGGGAAAGAGAATTGATTCTCCTTCTGCTACAAATCTCGTGACGTTAGCAATAATATTCTGGAAACAGTTTCAAGTATTTTTCTATACATTTAAATTTGAACCTGCACTCTTTGAAAAAGTAATCAACTCGGTACAAAAAGCGTGACATACATGTGTCCACTGATCATACAAATTTTTCCGGATATATATTATCGATCAAGATAGTTCTTTCTCTCTCACACTAACCTTGTTTTGGAAATTTGACAACTGGTTTCAACAAAACTTGTACTAGGGCAAGTATTGCCATTGTTAGGTTTTGCAGCATCTCATCAATCTGAGCAGCTCAAAGGTCGCCATTGAAGGAAGCACATCGCAAGCTACAAGGTACATAGAAATTAAACTTCACAACTTCTCATCTTCATCATTCTAAGTTCTCACTCTTCAATTCGATCTCTCCACCGATCTCATTGTCCCGTGATTTAAAGAAAATTTGTTTTGGATTTTTTTCCTTTTCTCCCGTGAGGGTTTTTCCCTTTTGGATTTGTAGTCTTAAAAAAGAATACAAATTGAAAAGAAAAAGAAAAAGAGAAACTGTGATTTATGATATTTGATTACTTGATTCTAATTATTTTTTGTGCAGATGAGCGTGTCGTCCAGTAGTGGAGGTGCTAATAGGAGGAACGACGCCTCAGACGACGACGGGGTTGAACGTATCACCATTTCAATTACGGGCCAGGTATGTACGAATGTATGTATGTACGATCGTATGTATTTTATGTATGCAAATATCTAGTTATCATCATATAGGTTTGATTGACAAAGGATAGACAAGGAGCTAATATATAAAAGACTAATCACCTATATATTGGGTATTCACTATTCACTTGATCTCATCATTAGTTTTGTAAAGACTATTCTCTATAAATAATCTTTCAAAAAATAAAAAAAATTCTCTATAAATAAACATGTGTCCAGGGACGGATCCAAGGGTGGTTAGCAGTGACCTTGATGCCCAGGATTTTATAACCTTTATATTATATATATAATAATTTTTATAAAATATAAATTACATATATTATGATATATATAATTTTTCAAATGAGATTTACATTTTATAAAAAAATTTATGCGCACAATAAAATTAATATATAAATATACGTGTAGATTAACTTATTTTTAATGTATTTTTTATATTTTAATATGTATTATATATTGATAATTGATTTTTGATGGCATATTTTATTATTATAATGTATACCTAGCACAACTCTATATTTTAATAGAACATTACGAAACCAATGTTAGGGAGCCATTAGAGAGTTAATAGTTAAAGTTATTATTTAAAATTTATATGAGTTATTATTTGTAATTCATATATCCAACAATAAACTATCATCCAAAATTTATATGAATTATCATTCGTAATATGTGTTGACTCCTAATTGGTCATTAGTTCTCTAATTTTTTCATTTTAATAATTATAAAATAAATTGATAAGTCTATGTTTCAAATTTCATATCTTTATTAATGTATTTTTATTTTTATGTTTTATTATTTGTTTGTTATTTGGTTTAATTGATTTTTTTAATTAATTCTTGTAATTATTATCATAAAAATATTTTAATATTTTTAATAACAATAACCTCTAATTGAATATTTTAATATACATAGTTTATTTTTCTATGATATTAAAATAATAACATGTTAAATAAATTCATTTAGTTGATCACATCTTATATATTTCATTCACAAATATATTTCACATCTAACAATGTTTTTATAGTTTAAAAAAAATAAAAAACAAATAATTTTCATATGTTAATGGGTAAATAATTTGAATTTTTATAAAAACTAATATAATTTCCATATCTAATAGATACTTATTAACATTTTTATTTAAAAATACTAGTCATAATTAGATATTTTTTTTATATACAAAATTTTAATTTTCAGCCCTCCACAGTCAAATTCCTGAATCCGCCATTGCATGTGTCTATAGCCTATACTACTACCAGTCTTGATACCTTTTTATATTAGATTGTATTGTAAAGATATGTGGTTGTTCAATGGTACATGGATTATATTCTCAGTGACAGGATGATACATGACACACTGTTGACACTAAAGCTCTAGTTTTATTTTTTGTACATAGACACGTTACAAATTTTTGAAACATTTTCGGTGTCTTTTTATATTCATATAAAGTATTTTGATAATTTTTTCTACTAATAATTAATAATACATATTATTTTTAACAATAATTCTATGTCAACAAGTGGTTTTGGTCAATTAAGTGCAACCAAGTAATTTATTTCTATGCTAAATAGAAGATTATTTCGGTGTCAAATAGAACTTTATTTAGGTGTGCTTTTTTATACCATTTGACACCGAAATAATATTCTATTTAGCATAGAAATAAATCACTTGGTTACACTTGGTTGGCAAAAATCACTTGTTCAAATAGCATTATCATATTTTTAAATAAAACACAATTGAAGAATAGATACTTATTCCATATAGACTTAAATAGTAAAGATGTGAGTTTTATTAGAAATGTGTAAGGATCACGTTTGTATATAATTTTTTATTTTTATATATTTATTAATTACCTAATAACATCACTTCGATTATATATGCTAAGAAGTAAGAATAATGTTAAATATATGGTCCATGATCTTATTTTATAGTATGTCTCAGGTTGTTTAGGAAAGTATTTCTTAGTTTATTTTTGTAAACACATGTATCGAGTAAGTATTGTGCCTCAAATTTCTCTGATATCTGACACAACAATTCAGTAAGCTGTACATGTACATATTGAATAATGGGATATATATTTTTATAGGATAGAAATTTTACCATTTATACTTTGATAATATCACTCTGCGCACGATTTTTTTTTCATGAACATATTAAAATTGAAAATGACATTAGCAAAATAAGAATCATAATATACATTTTTTTTCATATACTAGTAAGTTTTTTTGGTGACTTCATATACTAGTAAGTTGTAAGTACTCCTTAGATTCGTGTGTATTTTTCACACTTTGTTTTTCCTGATAGTATTGTGATTAATTATCTTCATCATTGAATTGAAGAATGATCGGAGGTTACTCTACAAGGTGAATCCTAACAAGTCATTGGCCAGCGCATTTCAAAACTACTGTATTAGGTCGGGTTTGGATTATTCGACGATACAGTTCATATTTAATGGTAATCGTGTTCATGGCAAAGATACGGCAAAAAAGGTTAGGTTTATTTTTCCACGCTTGAGATTACTTTTGGGACGTGTTTGATAACAATTTTTAATACCAGAAAATATAGAAATAGAAGGGAAAGATTAAGTCGGAAAAATCTGTTACCCTGCACTCACTGATTTTGTGCTATATGCTTCATTGTTAATGCATTCCAGCTCAAGTTAAAAGAAGGAGACGAGATCTTTGCTGCTAAACATGTACATGGAGGAGGCGTTGCAACTCTTAGTTTTTCCCCAGGATGGCATTAATTAATATGGCTTTGTAGTGTAAACATATTATTAGGATATATATGTATTCTTGTTGAACTAGTTAAATTATTGTGAACTAACTGGTTTATTTTCTAATTTTGTATGATATTATGATAGAAAATGCAGGCCCCTCCTAGTAGGAACTTTATTTGCAAATCAATTGATGAATGCTTAATTGCTCACTGTGCTTATATTATTCTAGCATTTAGGAGTTAAGATTCTGAAATTGGACATGTTTAAATAATTTCATCCATGACTTATGTATGGTTGTTCTTTACTGTTTAGTTTTTGTTTAATTTTGAGTTTTAGATTATTATGATTCAGGTGGATTTAAAAAAAAAAAACTAAATTTATCCCGAATGAAATCACTTTTCCATCTTGGTCATGAAACTATTGTCGCAGCAATTATAACCAAATAAAAAAATATTATTTACGCATCAAAATTTAATCAAAATTTAATTATCAAATTAGTTATTAATTATTTGTGTATAAATATTTATATTATTTAAGTATTTTTAATATATATTTTATACATTTTATGTGGACAACTAGTATTTCGAACTAAATATTATCTTTAACTTTTTTTGGACACCTAATATAACGAGTTAAATATTATGTAGATTGGTTTTGGTGTTGTTTGGATCATTTATGTGGTCAATTATCATATGACATGAAATGAGTTAATGGTCAAATCAGTAATTTTGAAAGATAGGTTATTTGTCAAATTTATTTTAAAAAATTAAAAATTAATCATATATTTTTTTTATCATCTATTAACAATTTTTATTTACAAAAGTTTTTTGTCGTTTTGTGTGATTATCTTAGATAAGAGATTGAAGAGTTATCATTATTAAATAATCTTTTATAATAATTGTTTTAGGATGCTGAAATGTAAGTTAACGTTCTATATCATAAATTATTAGTGAGTATTGTTAATTAAGTTACGGAAGAATAAATATAATTAATTTTTATTTTTTATGAATTAATTGATAAAATATTTTAAAAATGAATTTGACTAATACACAGTTGATTATCTGAAAATTAAATTTATTGTTATTATTATATTATTTAGACTTTAGAAGTTTTATATGAAGTGGGGCACATCGTATTTGTCGTAGTTTCTTTTTTAAGAATAATAACGGGGCTGAATTGCCCTTGCCCCTTGGTATTTTCGTATTCGTAGAATCGTAGTTAGTCCTATACAAATACACATTAATCACAATACAATTAATCAATAAAAGAGTTTATCTAAAAAGATTTATGTATTTATGTGACTTTAGTGTAATGAGTTTGAAAATTAATTGCTTTTGATAACGTGATTACACCTTCTTCTGCGGAAATTAAATTCTTAATAAAAAATAAAATTAATTAATCCCATCTCCTTATGATGTATTATGTATTATGTATGAGTTATGCTCATTGTTAATGTGATGTGAGTTAATTCATGTTGAGTGTTTGATTGATGCGACCAATGCAATGCAGTTGCCATTTCAGAAACCCTAGAATTAGAATCAGAATCAAATCCCTTTTTCTTTCTTTCATTCATTCTGCTGATCACTGAGAACTGAGAAGTGAACACAATGAAGAAGAAGGTACCTGACTGGCTCAACAGCTCCCTCTGGTCTTCCTCCCATTCTCCTTCTCCTCCTCCGCCTCAACCATCTCTTCCCTCCGCCACCGCCGACCTCCCAATCCAACAACAGAACTCCGCCCCATCCCAACCGTCGTCCCCTCCGGCCACCGTGGAGTCTCCTCCCGAGCCACAAAAGATCCAAGATTCACGACCTACGAATCACACTCACACTTCCGCTGATGCAACGTTCTCTTCTTACCCTTCCGCCGATGAAATCTCTCGCCAGGCCGAGTTGTTGGCTGAGGTCTGTTCCTTCCTTTTTAGTTTCAATTTTCTTGTTTCAGCAACAAATTAAGGGCTACAGTTACTAACTATTAACTAACCAACTAACTAACTTACTTTTGTTGGTTGACAGTTATCGAAGAAGGTGATAGATATGAGGGAATTGCGGAGGCTTTCATGTCAAGGTCTTCCTGACGGTGGTGGGATACGTTCTACTGTCTGGAAGGTAAATCGGTAACTCTGTGTGTGTAGATTTGCTGACTTTTGTTTTTAGATGAGGTTCCTTATTGTTGTGTTGCAATTGATTCAAACAAAAGAATGAGAATTTTTTTAGAGCTTTTATGTAAAATGGATATGTACGAGTGCAATGGGATGGGGATTTCTTCATTCTGTGAGAATGAGGGAAAATGTGAATGTCTATTCCCAATCATCCAACTGAACATGCGAATTTTTAATCAATTTGTATTGCTTGTCATTCCCACTCTGTTCATCCGGCTGAGTTGGCCGAACAGGATTTGGTTGTGTGCTTCTGGTTAGTCTAGAGTTCTTTGCTCTAAAGGAGGAAATGGAATTGATACTTATAGTTGCAATCTTTGCTTATTGTCATTTGCAGCTTTTGCTTGGATATCTTCCTCCAGATCGTGGGCTCTGGTCGTCTGAATTAGCAAAGAAGAGGTCCCAGTACAAACATTTCAAAGATGACATTCTTGTGAATCCTGTAAGTTAGTTGTTTAGGGTGCTCTATTATTTTCATTGAATTATTGCAGAGGTTTTTCCTGTTTGTCTGTCTCTCTCTTAAACCTTAGTGGGTGAGGGATACAGCTGTCTCAATTGTGATAATATAGATAGTTGATAACTTAAGTTGTCAGACCAAAGCTGTATAATAAAATAAGTTGCTTTAAACAAAATAAAAAAAACCCGTTAAATCACGAGACTAATTTTTACTGTAGATATGGCTATGTAAGATAACGCCAAAATATTATTCATCAAATTTGCATGCTGAATCTTGATATGATTTGGTAGGGTGTATGTGTGTTGGTGTCTAACCATAATCTTTGCTGAAGTTGTGTTTTTTAAAAATTTCATGCATATTATTCTTTTTGCTTTATCTATTTGGCTCTCTGAATGTTTATGTGGCTAGCTAGTCAGAAATCACGAGGAGGATGTACAACTCGACAAGTTCTGATGCTGATGATGCCAAAGATGAGAGTAGAACCTTGCTCTCTAGATCAGAAATTACTCATGGGGAGCATCCGTTGAGTCTTGGAGAGACTAGTGTATGGAATCAGTTCTTCCAGGTAAATTGTTAGACTACCTTTTCACCGAATTATTGTTTAGATAACTCAAAGGAAAACAATAACAAAATCCCCTAGTTATTTCATTTACTGAGACAGTTCTTACCCTTTTTCTTGCCTATGTTCTTAGGACTATTGTACCCCCTAATAGTATTTTTGTCCTAATGAAGTTATTAAAATTTTGAAAATGATATTTATGTGTTCTGTGATCTGCATGAAGCATGTTACAGGCATTCCATCAAAGTTGTCCATGATGCTTAACATTTTACTTTAGTGGGTAACAAATGGAAACGATTCATATGGAAGGTTCCTTTGCACACAGTAATAAATAAATAAGAATAAGTCAAAGAAGTGTTTATTCATGTTTCATAAGTCATAACTGCATAATAAACTATAATAGATAAATGTTCCTAATTGCATTTTGTAGGATACGGAAATCATAGATCAGATTGATCGAGATGTTAAGCGCACTCATCCTGACATGCACTTTTTCTGCAGTGAGTCTCAGTTTGCAAAATTCAATCAGGTTGGCCTTTATCTTGAACCTCAAATTCAAGTCAATCTATGAAATGAGCCTTTTGAATTGATTATTAATTTGTTAAACATTTTCAGGAGGCTTTAAAGAATATCTTAATTATCTTTGCAAAGTTAAACCCAGGTGTAAGATATGTTCAAGGGATGAATGAGCTATTGGCTCCTCTGTACTATGTGTTCAAAAATGACCCTGATGAGGAAAATGCCGTGAGTACATGATATCTTCTTGTAATCTTAAGTCTTTATTGTATAATCTTGTTCTTTATTTCAAATCCATGCTTCACTTACTCTGTCCGTAGCTTCCTATCATCTAATTATATTTGTGTTATGTAGAAACTAGTTGATTCAAGTTTAATACTTTTCTAAAGAATCACTCTCATTTTAGTTTTGGTTTTGCAAATTTACCGAAGAGTCCCTTTAAGAAATGCTTACCCATGATAAGCTGATTGCTTCTTCCTTACTGTGATAAGATGCATGGTAGGAAAGTCTAGTGGTTTTCACTGTTTCTTTATTTATATTCGTAAATGACTGCTTTATTCACCTGCTGATATTTTCCATGTGAGCTTTAATCGAAGGGGCAACCTGAGTTGGGGTTGGTCAAGATTTTCTAGGTCTTGTTTTGTTGCTTCCTGAGGGGAATGTAGACAATAAATGTTAACTATAATATATCATTGCGGATGTTTGAAAGGAACATGAAAACATGTAATTATTTAATGTGATGATATCATAAATTTTTTGAATTAATTGCATAAGAATTGCTTAGATAGCATTGGAGGAATTTTGTTTCATGTTGCTGTCATGTTCTCTCCTGCCATACCTTTGGTCAATCATGCCCATGAGTTACCACTATAATATGCAGGCCTTTGCTGAAGCGGACTCGTTCTTCTGTTTTGTTGAATTATTGAGTGGCTTCCGAGATAACTTTGTTAAACAACTTGACAACAGTGTTGTCGGAATCCGTTCCACTATTACAAGATTGTCCCAGCTTTTGAAAGAACATGATGAAGAGCTTTGGCGCCATCTTGAGATCACTTGTAAAGTAAGACAAATTTTGATATTATTCTATCTTTTCATTTTTATCTTAGAGTTCAAATTTAGAAATATTGACATATGAGTATACGACAAAGGGTTTGGAACTTACTGGGTATGCATCATCTTTTGTCAGACACAGGAGGTCTCATTTTTTCTTCTTTTCTTTTGGCTCTTAATTTTCAGGTCAATCCCCAATTCTATGCATTTAGGTGGATTACTCTCCTATTGACTCAAGAATTCAATTTTGCTGACAGCCTTCACATTTGGGACACACTTCTAAGTGATCCAGAAGGCCCACAGGTATAATTTTGCTCCTTGTTTACCAGTCTGTTGAAATATAATGGACTGCTATTTAGCCTCATGATCTCTTGCCGCATTTTTTATGACAAAGATGGAACACAAAAATAAAGAAAAGGGTTTGTACCAGGAAATCTGAATATTCATTGTACCAGATGATTGATTTTATATAACATTAGAGGCAAACCCATCAGCACTCATTTCCAGAGCATGCCTTCAACAGTTACAGATACTGTGAAACACAGATTAAGCCAGAATGACACTTTAGGACCCTTCTAGAGTCGTTTTAGTATATAGCATGAAGGTTCATACTTTGCTTTACGCTGAGAATGCTTGTGTGACAAGTTACCTACATTAAATTCTTGTTGCTCCTTAGATCAGGGGGTTTCAACAAGCATGACTAATCTCTCTTATCTTCCCCAAGGCATTTAGATGGTTCTTTCTTCATGAGGAGAACTAACATTCATATTACTCCTGTAGGAGACACTGATGCGGATATGCTGTGCAATGCTAGTTCTGGTTCGCAAGCGCCTCCTGGCGGGTGATTTCACTTCTAATCTCAAGTTGCTGCAAAATTATCCCTCGACAAACATTAGTCATTTGCTTTATGTTGCTAACAAGTTTCGTGTATAATTATTGTCTAATGCTTCTCCCTCTCTTCTCATTGTTTGAATTTTGCTTTTGTGTCTCTTGCTTAGGAATGAAATTCAATGAAATGCTACCCGTTTTTCGTAAATTTTATTGAAGTCTTTTGAAGGTTCATGGACTTGAGCTAATGAGAATGGTGAAACACGCCTATATTCCGTTATGTACAAAATACTACAATCTCCTAGAAGTAACAGATTGTTACTCCCAAAAGAGCAAAAATAGCGTGCTCGGACATTAGATAAGTTTTGATATGGAATTGGGATTTTGGGAACAATTTATTTGCTATTCCAAAGTTCGCGACATGCGTGAAAAATTTCCGAAACACATTTGTAAAATATAAAATGGTTAAACAGCTGGCTTGATATATAGTAATGGTGGAGTCGGTTGAATATAGTTTTATCGTAACTGGAACAAATTTGATATTTGATCTGATTGGGATACTTTGTGGCGTTATAATTATTAGACTTTTCATACAAAACTTAAAATGGCGTATTGTTGGCTTGTTCTTGGAACAAATGGCAAATCTTCCCTACCAACAAAGAAATGTACTGATGGGTATCATACTAAGTTACTAACATTGACTGAAGCAAACTTGTAACTATAGCCCCCAAATAAAAAAAAAATGTAATGACTTGGTCAAAATTTTAAGAATAAATAAATGATTCCGGATATAGTAGTAAGTAGTAACCGCATGAAGCATTAAGGCAACATGCTCAACAAAAGGTGATATATATCTGAGTTAACATTAATTAATTTTGTATTTTTTCATTAAAAAACATTGATTTTTTAACACTATCTATATGTACAATCAATACTATGTTTATTTTTAATTGGTAAAATAATATGATGATTTGGTTTAAATTTATTAAAATAATAATTTTCTTTCGGATATCAAAACTCTTTTTCTTTTTGAAATATTTTGATTTATATGTAAACATTCTTTTTAGAGGATCAAAATCAAATAAGAGTGTGTGCTTTTACTTTTTATTGAAAAAAAGGAAAAAAAGTTCATGTTGTAAGGACCAAAAATAAAATCAAAATATTTAAAAGGATAATAATATATTTAAAACTTATTTTATTATACTTTATTTTTCATTTTTGGGGTCGTTGAAACGGAGGAGAGTGACTGAGGTGAGGTGAGGTGGTGGTAGAGCAGAGAAAAACCATAGTGGTGGGTGGCTACTTTGAAACGCCGATCGGACTTTTCTTTTACTTTACTCGCTCCTTTTACTTTCTCTCTTTACCCACTCCACTCCCAAATTCATTATACATAGTTGATTTGATTTGCTTAAACTCCAAGGTTGCTTTTCGATTTCGGATCACTTCCATTTCTTTCATTTTGTTCAAGATTCAGATTTCAGAGGCAACCACCACCACCAAAACTCCCATGGTACGCATCCTCAAGTACTTGGATTTCGTTGAATCTTTGATTTTCTTTTCAGTTATCATCTCTTCAATTCAATTCAATTCATTCCATTATGAATGTTTTGCAGGCCTCCACCTTGCGCCCTTACTTGACCTGCATTCGCAACACTCTTGACGCCGCCATGTGCCTCCAGGTATGTTTTCGCTTTTTCACTTTTTTTTTTTTTTAAAATTATTATTATTTCTTGTTTATTGAGAAACTAAGAATAAGAATTGTTGTGGTGATTGGTTGGCTGCAGAACTTCCCTTGTCAAGAAGTTGAAAGGCATAACAAGCCTGAGATTGAACTCAAGTATGCTTCTCTTACATCTATATTTCACTTTCACTATGATTGCTGTAGGTTATAACTTAATTTGAGGGTTGATATCCATATAGAAGCTTGTACATTATGATTAATGCATTGTGTTGTTTATTTATTTATTTATTTATTTATTTATTTATTTTATATATAAATCAAAGCAATGAAATTCTCAGGGAAGGTTGTAAGTTTTGCCATTTATTTGCAGGTCCAGCCCTGAGCTTCTTCTCAATCCGGTAAGAACCATGTTATTGCAAAAGAATTTTAACAGAGCTGTCCAATCTCTTTGCTGAACTGAAGAGGAGAGATGACCTTTGAATACAAAAATTGAAATATGTTAGCAGAAAATGCTCCTAGGTGGAAGGACACACCATGGATTAGTGGATTACCCTATTTCCCTGATCCAGGGATTCTATAAAAAAGTTTAAAAGAGTCTTAGACATATAGCTTAGATTTTTTTATGTAGGTACTAGAATTAAGAGAGCACGATTATTGTAGTTAAAATCTTACTAGTGTTTAGCATCCTCTTGCACACAGTGAGATTACTGTTTTATGAATAATGTGTATTATAGGAGGAACAATTATTAAGTAGTCTATGATTTAGCGACATAGACTTGAATTCTAAAGATTAAGTGTCATCCGTGCTTGTTAGAGTACATGGTTTGCCTTTATTTGCTTTGTTATGGAAAGAAAGTATTACTTGTGGTAAAGGTTGAGAATGAAAACATATTTTTTGCTGTAGTTGATATCATTATTTCTTGAATCTATGCTGTTTTGTTGCCATTCTTTGTTTTGCTCATTCTTAGCATAACTAGGGAACGAGTTTGAATTTTGCATATGTTTGTTAGGTATAACTGGGGCCTGAGAGTCATATGTTGGTAATTTTTCCTTAACATTTTTCGCCATCTTTTACTCTACTTTTCTGATTGTCATTTACAAAAATTAATATGTTTTGAATCAATTCTCCATAGGAAGATGAGTGCAATTTTATTTTATTTTACAGGTTTTGATATGCAGAAATGAGTCTGAAAAATGCTTAATTGAAACATCTATCAATTCATTACGGATAAGTCTCAAGGTAAACTTATGTCTTCTGGTTAATCATGTATTTTAAATAATGATTTGTTGTGTTTAGGGCTTCTAAAGGTCCCAAGTTGTCCTTAAGACATGAGCTATCAACTCAGCCTTATATTTTTTGTTTCTTTGCTATCAAAATGATGCAGTGCACACATTATGTCCCTCTTGGTGACTCTGAAATATGTTAAACTTAGGGAGTTAGACTTACATATTGAACATGGTTAAAATAGATCCCATCAACAAAATATGATGTGAGCATCTTGACAATGTTCAAATGTTTTCATAATGTAATTGCGTCAGCATATTAGTAAATTGAGACAATTTCTAATCACCAAATTAAAATATGATGTACAACCAATATTCATAGTTTCCTTTATTTTTAAATTATTTCCTCTCATGCAGGTGAAGCAGGCTGATGAACTTGAAAACATACTGACCAAGAAATTCCTTAGATTTTTGTCGATGAGAGCTGAGGCTTTCCAAGTACTGAGGAGAAAGCCTGTGCAGGTCTATTTCTTAGACATTTATGCTACAGTTTTTAATTCTACAGCAGTGTGTGGTTATAGTTTTGCTGATTAAGTAATGTTTAGTCATTACTCATTAGTGATAAAAATCTATTTTGCGGTTCCTAGATTTTGTGCAGTGTCTGTTTCTACATTCTAAGGATTTGCTTGGGTTGATGACTTGTCATCATTACAAAGAGTTGACAAAAGCATAGAACATCGACTCACGAGTCTTGTCCATTTCCTATGTAGTGCTTGTGCTTAATATAAGAATGTGAATGAAATCCTCTTCCCAGAGATTTCATGTGGCAGTGGAAACTTGATTTGTAAACACCTGATGGAAGATACAAAGTTTTGTTAATATGCATCAGTATTCTTGATAACATCTAATTGAAAATTTGTTGTCTTTTTGTTGCTTCACTTGGCAGGGATATGACATCAGCTTCCTTATAACAAATTACCACTGTGAGGAGATGCAGAAGCACAAACTCATTGATTTTATAGTGCAATTTATGGAGGCAAGAATTTTATTGACCTCATAAATAGGATTTGCATTTCATTTTGTAGCTTACGGGTAGTATCTATATCTGTGTGAAAAAAATCAAGTGGCTATAAAAAATTTGAAATGTCATTTCCCTGCCTCCTAGAAATTGTTAAGTAAGCAATACTGATTACTCATTTTTATTTCCATCAATATGAAAACTTAAGCACAAGATTGTTTAGAACATGATTCACCAAGTAATTGGTTCAGAGAATAGCATAATATGTAAAAACAATTGCAGCAAGATCTTTTTTCCTTCTCTTATTAGGTATTAGACCATATTAATTTATGTATTTCTTTCATATTCAATTACTTCTTTGGCAGTGCATTAACATTTTTGAAAATGCAGGATATTGATAAAGAGATTAGCGAGCTCAAAATGTCGGTGAACACAAGGGGGAGGCTTGTTGCTACTGAGTTTCTGAAGCAGTTTATCTGATGCTCTACATTAAAACTCCCAAATGCCTGTAAATTTTCTTACGGTTGCAGAGATTTTAGTTTCCATAGTGTTGGCCCCAATGCCTGTGTTTGTGATTATACTTACAGTGAATAAATTTTGTAGATGTTTAATTTAGGAGGAAAAATATGAAAAACATTTCCTGGTGTATCATTGTCGTGTCACACATCTCAATTCTCATGGTGCATAGGCTAGCTGATAAGTTTATAACTAAAGCGATTCTTAGTAGGTGGAATTTTAATTTATTCTCCTCAAATATCCATGAGAATATATTATTCTCATGAAGATTTATTATTAAAATTTGAAATTTGTATTCTCATTTCAAAATATGATCATTTGATATTATAATTTTAAGAGAACAGAGATTATTATATAAAATTATTATTATACTTTATTTATTTTATTTTTTTGTCAAACGATTTTTAATTGATACCGGTAGTATTTTGGAAATTAAAAATTTATTTTTGAAAATAAGCATATGAAAATAAACATATTTGTAATTTATTCTTTTGAATATTTTTTTCCAACAATTTGTAACATTAAAAATTTAAAATAGATATTTTCTATAATAGCTGGATTTAGTTTTTTTAGAGTATTTATTTTAACTTTATTTAAAATAAACGCCTACTGATTACTATTATCATCATTATTATTATATAATAAATGAGTTTGTAACAAACACCAATAAAATAATTCATTTCACCTTAAAAAAGAATAAAGGATTTATTTTTATAATATTGATTTCGATGGTTTTGTTTTTTCATCTTTGAAAAAAAGAACGAATTTTTAACTTCAATTCTTTATATAAAATAAGATTTGGATTTTCTCATAAGCTATTTCGATTAAATTATCCAAATAAAAATCTTAAAGTATTTTTTAGAAATATGTGTATATATTTTTGAACATTTTTATAAATTAAACATGTGTAATAATAGTATTGGAAAAGTTTCAAGTATACCGGTGTATCGGTGTACCTATAATTTGTAACCATTGATTTTAATTAAAAGAAAATAAAATATATATATAAATCAAAATCAATGATTACATATTACATTTATACTAATATACTGGTATACTGAAAAACTTTCCCATAGCTTAAATAGCAAGTATGTTGGGTAAATTTGATTTTTGGTTCTTAAAAAATAATTTTTTATGGATTATAAGGTAGAAAGATAAGTAAAAGTAATTTCCTTGAAAGAAATTCAATATATTTTTTGGACATAAAAGTCCAATGGCGTTTTTTTTTTGGGGCTAGACTGCAGCTTGATTTAAATTAGTTTCTTCCTTTCGTGCTTTATATTTTTCTGTATTTCATTTCAGCATAAAAAGAAAAAAACAACTGGGCTTATATTTCACGCAGTTTTTTTTATTTTTTTGGGACTTAAATTTCACGCAGTTAACACCGACATCATCTACGTTTGCGTAAAATCTAAGCCCAACGTGTTGCGTACATATTAGGGTAGACATCAGTGTATATATAGCCCATACATTTGGACTCTTACACAACACTATCACCCATTCACCCTAATATTGGGCTTCTATAGTTCTATCTCCATTACACTCTTCTTTCTTTCTTTTTTTTTTTTTTTAAATAGTTAAACCTCGTCTTAAACAACCTCGTTTACGGTTTTTCTTTTTCCCATAGTCGTCAAGAGTGCGCGGCAGCACCAGTGTCGTCACAACATTTACCGCGAATGTACGGACACCAACCCCATTATAACGGTGGCGGTGCCGGCAACCGCCCCCGGCATCCGGCTCCTCATCATCCTCAGAACGTCGCCGTTGGATTTCAAAACCCTAACTCGTTTCCTCCGTACGGTTCCCAACGTCCGAACGCAAACGGCGCTCCACCATGGCGTGGCTTCACTCCCCAGCAGCTTCCCCAAACGCAGAACCCTAACTTCCCAATCCAAAACGCTATTGGCTTCGCACCGCAGTGGCCTCAAACTCCCAATCCCAAACAGGCCATCATCGAGCAGCTTGACCGCGCCGCCGCCAACGCCTGTCGCGAGCTTCTCGCCGCCGGAGAATGTGTGTCTGCGTGGATTGTTTCCCAGAAAGCTCTTTTGGCACTCCAGGTTGATTCTTGGAACACTGTGGGCATTAAAATGCAGCAGGTTCCCTCGCTTCATCGACTTATGATGATTGAAGGCAAGGTATATTTTTCGAAAAGAAAACTATTAGTCATGAATTGATAGATTTTTAGTTCAAGGAATTTGATATTACAAATTAGGATTGATTAAAATATTATATCTTTGTCTATAAAAGAAATTTCCTACTTCCTTTTTTGTTTGGTTGTGTAGGTGAATGCTTTTGTGCATTGCTTTGTTGGGGTCAGAAGAATCACTTCATTGTATGATTTGAAAATGGCAATATGCAGGAATGAAGGTGTAGCTGAATTTGAAGCACTGGGATTGGGACCCTTTTTGCGGCAGCCTTTGGTAATGCATTATTTCTCGGTTAACCCTGAAGCTACTGAAGTGTTTGAGATAACAAGTGGGGAGATAGTAAGGTTTCTAAGTGAGTTTTTAGATGTTTCCGGGAGTAAAGAAATTAAAGCTGAAGAATTTTTGGATTTTATTGCCAAGAAGCGATTGGTCAAATGTAGGGATTGGCTTGGTATTCGGATTCACAACTTGGGGTATGCTCTTGTTCTTTCATTTTTTGAGAAGGTGGTATGTATAGTGTTTAGATAAAGAGGTAGAGAACACAATGGAGAAATTTATGCATTTATGATTAAATGAACTTCACATAAATTGCTACATATTTGTTTATAAGGATTTTGCTGTCTTGTATCCTAAGGGCACATTTTAATAGTTTGATAATATGAACCTTTTAAAATTTTAAAGTATACAATGCATTGAAAATATAAAGAAGTTATCTTTCCAATATCTTTTAGTAAAACGTTTTCTTTCTGGTGTTCTTATTTCTTAAAATGTGACCTTTGAGCACATTGTTTTAATGCTAAAGTGATGGGAACTGAAAAGGGTTTTTTTTGTTTTGCCAAAATAATACTCAGTGGTACTAGTTTTTGGTTTTTCTTCCCTTCCTAGTTCCTACTAATTGAGTTGAATAGCAATCTGAGTTAACACAACTTTTCTTTTCAGTTGAAATCATTTTAATTTTCAATTTTTCATATTGTTGTTTTGTGGCACTTACAATAGTGTGTCTGAAGCATTTGTAGATAATTCAGAATAACATTTAGAAGTCGCATCATGCTTATGATTTTGCACCTCAAGAATCATATTTGTGTGTCTCTATTTTCTATAAATGTAAATTTTAACATATAACTATTGAAGTTCAAAATATCTATGTGCGTTTTAATATAGTGATACTAGTGTACACCACTCATGCCCGCCCGATTTCCAATACTTATAAAAGGAAGGAGTAATTGCTTTTACCTTGTCAAGTTATTTGTTAATCTGATACCTGTTATACACAAGTGTAGGTTTCGGTCATACTAATTACTCTTTTTTATGACCACAGAATGCATATATCTGCCATAAGGGAAGCTAGGAATTTTGAGGAATCAACACTGGAGAAATGCTTGAAGAATTTAAAGGCGAAAAGTGAGAAGATCAGGAAGCATACTATTTCTTCCTCTCAGAAGAAACAGTTAGATGAACGTTTTAGTAACATAGCTCAGCGTGTTGAGTCGTTCTCTTCTGTTGAAAAGTCCTTCTGTGGGAAGCATATAAGATTTGCTTCATCAAGCTCAGAAGATGAAGACTGTGGTTATTCTACAGAGGATGATCAAAATCAAGATAATGACATTTTTAAGAGTAGCTGCTCAACCTCAACGTCACAGTTTGGAAAAAGTTCAGAACGAGTGAGCACTTGTCCCTATCCATCTGCAACTGAAGAGATGGAACGACTTCGGGTGAGGTATGATCCGCAGGCACAACTGCATCTTGATAGCAGCCATAAACAGGAACTTAGTGGACCACCTAGGAAAAAGCAAAAATCCGAGAATGCAACTTCTTCAAAATCTGCTCCTTCTAAATTGCTTAAGAAAGAAAAAATTGAATCCGATGCAAACCAGATCAAGAATGGTACCACAGCCAAGGTAGCAACAGACACGAGTGTAGATCTTTCAATGGATGATGATTCATTTCGGATGTTTGTCACGACCTGGAAAGAAGCATGTAGGGAGCACAATGTTGCTGAGGTAGGTATTTTGGGTTAGCTGAAATTTAATTCCGTCGTTTACGCATAGCAAGAATGATTTTTCGCACATGAAGGGGGTAACTTGGGTTTAATTTCATGGTATTTAATTCTATCTTTTTTTGATAAGGGGGAAAAAGTTTCCTCACTCTCCTCCCTAGAGGTTGATTACTAGATTCAGATTGTTATTCTCGTACGGTAATACTACATGTACCATTGTACACATCCGTACATACCATTTACAACACGGGAAAATGTAAACACAGAAAGTTTCTGTGCTTATGTTTACATTTTTCCGTGTTGTAAATGGTGTGTACGCAGGTGTACATGGTACACATAGATTAATTTATTCTCGTATATGGTATAAAACTTGCCTATTTGAAGATAAGATAACAGTATAACACATCGATCCAGTGTTTGAACATATTCTCCATTTCCATGAATATTTTTAAGTATTTATTTCCCTTTCTATCTTTGAGCATTGAGGTAGCTATTGTTGTGTA
>JASCZI010060422.1:112497-127281 GCA_036250425.1 Stylosanthes scabra
ACCACCTGAATTAATGCATCCCAGGTATATTAATGTCAGTAGGGTCCAACAAAATTAGAATTTTGATAGCAAGGGAGAAAATAAAACATTGAACAACCTGAATCATGCTGACAACTCATTACCCATGAAACAACCTCGTCAACATCCACAGCGTTAAGTTTTCCCATCAAATCCAGAGCAGTCAAGCCCCAGTATGCCCCATTCATTCTAAGATGCTCCATCACCACAGATTCAAAATCATCTTTCCTCTGGAAACCAAGAAAGGAACGTGAAAAGGGGCTATCAAACACCAAGCATTTCAGCATAAAAGACAAGTTTGTGAGCATTCATGATCCACTGAAGTTGATCTCTTTTTTGTTCTTTTCTTTATCAGATAGAACGTATAAACAGGAAGCATACCTTTTCAACCGATAATATATATTTCACGTGCTTGTCAGTAACCAGCTCTCCCATCTTGAAAGTAAACTATCCAACATCAAAATGAGAAATATCAGAATCACACATTTGAGGTACACGACAATGACCAAACCCATGAGCTCTTTCTTTTTAAGGAGGTTTCATAAATATAAACCATATCAATACAACAATGTAAGAAGTTAATTTATTTGTTTATTTTATTTACTTTCTCCAGTGATTTTGCTTTATTTTTTCTTTAATCATTATTTTTTTCCCCCAGAAAACTGCTAAATATCTATAAGAAATCATTCGTATTTTAGTTTTAAAAAGAAATTGCAACAAAAGTAATCCATCCAAGCAAAATCAAGCATAATGCCAAGTCAAACCCACAAAGAACTTTTGTCAAACACCTGCAGTTCACCATCCGTTGCCACACAAAACAAACTCAAACTAAGCTGAGCACGTAAAGCTTAAGATGACCCTAAGAGAAAACCGTTGAAGACAACAACTAAATAGAGCACTCGAAACAAACAATCGCAGCAATTTAAGCTCAACAATAACTAGAAGGAACAATAATAATAATGAAAGAAGAGTAAAATGACTCACTGATTGTGTTGAATGAGAAGGCAGATCGTGGATCCGTGCGCCGCTGCTGGTGTTGGTCGCCGAAAGTGGTTTATCGGTCAAATTCGAAGATCAAGTGGCGGTGGCCAGTGTTAGAAGGGAGTGTTGTTCTCGTTCAGAATATGAAAGGAAAAAGAGGGCGGAGTATTGGAGGAAGGACCAACTAGCAAATTAAATAAATTGGATAAAGAAAAATAAAGAATTTAAGGGGCCGAAATATAATTTCATAAAAGAAATCCTGCTCAGAGTCTCAGACAAGTAAAACCGGAAACCCTGCTAAAACCCCAGTTTGAGAAACTGAGCAGAGTCAATAGCTGAGAGTGAAGAAGAAGAAGAAAATAATGGGATCGAAAGAGAAGAAGAGTGGTGCAGAAGCAACAGAGGATCTTCTAGAAACCCTAGGTGACTTCACAAGTAAAGAAAATTGGGACAAGTTCTTCACAATTCGCGGCACCGACGACCCTTTCGAGTGGTACGCTGAGTGGCACTTCCTCCGGGACCCGCTCCTCTCTCACCTCCCGCCGAGTGCCGACGGCGGCGACGCTGCTCCTCAGCTGCTGATACCCGGTTGCGGGAACTCCAGACTCTCCGAGCACCTCTATGACGCCGGATACACTGCCCTCACCAACATTGACTTCTCCAAGGTTGTCATCTCCGACATGCTCCGCCGCAACGTCCGCCTTCGTCCTCACATGCGGTGGCGCGTCATGGACATGACCAACATGCAGGTGCGTGTTAACTGCTCGGTTTTGTGCGTTGTTTTTTCTCTCGAAACGTTTCGAGTTCGAAGCTGAAGCAGCTGGTGATGCTTCTTCGGGTTTTGAGTTATCTGAATATTTGTTTTCTTCTTCTTCAAATGCTGGTGTGCAGCTTGAAGACGAAAGTTTTGATGCAATTATTGATAAAGGTGGATTGGATGCTCTGATGGAGCCAGAACTTGGCCCTAAGCTGGGAAATCAGTATCTCTCAGAGGTTTCTATGCTTTCTTTGATCTATTTTAGTTATTATTATGAAGAATAATATAGATTAATTAATTGGTGATGTGAACTTGTACTGATTCATATTTCCAGGTAAAGAGAGTTTTGAAACCAGGGGGGAAATTTTTGTGTCTTACCTTGGCTGAATCTCATGTACTTGGTACGTTTCTTCAGTTTTTGTTTCTCTATTAATTTATTATGATAATCAGAATATTTGGTTGACAAAAGTGACTGGTTCTGATGATAATATGATACTTCCTTTGTGTGTGTGTGTGTGTGATTTTTTGTTTTTGATCCCCCCGCCCCTGCATAAGGCAAATCACATACTCATGAACAAGAAACATGTTGATGCAGAAGCTATTTTTGCTGTGATTTCATTTTGAATTTTTCGTAGTGAACTTGGACAAGGAGCTTTGTCAGTCTGAATAGTGAAAGAATGATCTTCTGGGGCTTGTTTTGCATTTAACCTCTTTTTATAATTTATTTATATCTTTTTGGGAAGAAATTAGCCTGGTTGGTCCTGGATGTGTGGAAGATAAAGGTAACTAATTAAGGCCATTTCAGGTCTACTCTTTTCGAAGTTCCGACTTGGATGGAAAATGAGTTTTGATTCCATACCTATGAAGTCTTCTAATAAATCTAGCCTTCAAACATTCATAGTTGTTGTGGAGAAGGAGCTGTCTACTTCAGTGCATCAGATTACATCGTTACTTCAGAATTCAACTCTTCATTGTAGTTCAAAACAGGTAGAATGCATGGCCTGATTCTGGTGTTTTCTTGGTGTGGGTTTCCTCCTCTTCTTCTTTTTGGTTCTCAATGAGGATTCAGGGATGTTTCATGCACCATTTGTTAGCTGCACTAGATTATGCTGTAGCCTGAGCTTTAAATGCAATGATTGCATAGGAATATAGGATAGCTATCTGTTTGATGAAGTTGTAAGATCAGGATAGGGAAGGAGGAAAGAGAGAAAAGTGACTGTGGATACTACACAGTTGAATTAATTAGGTCAGGAACTGGTATTGTACTATTACTATTAGTACAAATCAAGCCCATTAATATAGCAAGATTCCAATTTGATGACTAATTAATTCTACAATATATATGCATGTTGTTAAAAAATTGTCAATATATTGATCAGATATTGTATTTTACATATGTTGATTTCTGGTGTTTGTGCTATGCCTTCTCATTTGTGCAAGGCTTCTGGACTCCATGAAGCTCTAAATAATGAAAATCAACTTCGTGAAAAATACACCAGTAGCTCTGATATATTATACTCTCCGGAAGATCTACAAGGGGAACTGACAAAGCTTTCCCCAGGTCGACGATTTCAGCTAACTTTGGGTGGACAAGGGTGCTCTGTTTTTACCTATCATGCTGTTGTTCTTGATGCTGAGGAACAGTCTGACCCATTTACCTATCACTGTGGGGTTTTCATTGTGCCTAAGGTGTGTTAGCAGATTTCCCTTCCTGTTTTTTGTGTTGTAGTTCCTCCTGACTTCATATCAAGAATAAAATTTTCTTACCATATTAGCTCATGAAATTTTCAGAACTTCCAATGAATTTGTCATCCTTCACTTCAGAATAATGTACAAATTATATTGACAGGTTAATGAATGTGAATTTATTGTATAAAAGCATGATGCTTCGTGCACACACACATAAATGCATACATGCAATTTATCCTACTGCTCTCTACATTAAGCAGTTATTCTGCTTGCATTTCATAACTGAATGTTGAATTTCAGACTCGTGCTCGGGAATGGCTTTTCTTTTCTGAAGAAGGACAGTGGATGGTAGTCAGAAGCTCAAAAGCAGCTCGTCTTATAATGGTATTATATTATTAGCAAACAAACATGGCCTTCTATAATGTTTTGCTGTTCTTGATTATTTTGAAGACAATTTCATAACCTAAGCTTCTATGCAATCTTGAAACTATAGGTTTTGTTGGATACCAGCCATATAAAGGCCAGCATGGATGAGATTCAGGTAGACATCTTATTCTCCACGGGACATGCCATTCCAATGAGTTAACTGTAATTCTTTTTACTAATATTTGCTTCTTATTCTTTTCCAGAAAGATTTGTCTCCCTTGGTTAAACAGTTGGCACCTACAGAAAATGACAATGGAGCTCAAATACCGTTTGTAACTTAACCCAATTCCTTTATTTGTTTTTCCCTTGGTTTTGGCCCATTTAACTTAAGTGACCACTATATTCTATTGAGGTGTTAATGTATGTATTCCCAAATAATTAAGCATGATATTTTGAAGAATGACATCATTTAAGTTGCGCTTCTGGGTTGGTGCACTTATATAAATGCAAAAGTCGGGGCAGATTTTGCAGTTTAGATCTTATATTCTAGTCAGTCACATGTTGTAACAAATGTTACACTATAACTTAAAAGTTTAGAGGCAGGGATATAACTTGTTCTGCTAAGGAGATTCCTTTGCAACATAGGATGATTAATTACGGTCTACTGTCATTATGATTTTTTTTAAAGTAACCTAGAATGCCACATTGCTAGTGAAATAAAGTTATGATAAGTAAAGTTTCTTAAGAAAGCATTTGTGTTCATTTTCATCTTCCATGTAATTCCTACACTTGGAGGGGAGGAAACCATAATGTAACTTTCGATAAATAATATGCATGAAGTAAGCAAATGATTTCTAATATCATTATATCCAGGTTGGTACAGAGTAGTGTTGGTAATGCTTGCTCTCATACTATCCATTCGCAGTGTGTGTTTCTGTTATTAGTAATGGCTAAGCTGATTTTTAACAATGTTGGCTCATCCTTAAACACTTCATGAATCAAAACTTTTCTCATAAATTCTTGGATATATATCTACAGGTTCATGATGGCAAGTGAGGGTATCAAGGAACGAAACGTCATTCATCATGTTAGTAACAGTGTACAAGTTGTGATTTCCACTTTCTACAGTGGTGTACATTATTCTAATGGTTTACTTGATTTGGAATGGCTAGCATACTCTTCTAATATCATCAATAATTATATGTTGGGCAGGTCTCATCTTCATTAACTGGATCAATTGTTGTTGAAGATGTGATTTATGAAAATGTTGATGATGAAGTCAGTAGTATTTTTCCATCTAGAGAATTGGTGTTTCGTCGCCTTGTTTTTGAGAGAGCTGCAAACCTGGTGCAGTCTGAAGCTCTGTTAAAAGATGAAAATTCAGCTGCCAAATTGGTTAGTGAGACAGGGAGGAAGAAAACCAGCTCATCTTCTAAATCTAGGAAAAGTGGATCTCAGAGACAGAGTAGTGGTACTGGTAATATTTCCTATTTGTCTCCAATATATTTTAAATCAGTTCAATAGATCATCGTTGAAAACTCCCTTACATGGTCTTCAACTTATTTGTCAAATCTTGTTGTAATATGTTCAAACTATCATCTTCTATTCATTATTGGCCTTTCTGGTGAAGTGTTTTCTAGTTCAAACGATGATTTGCAATGTTAATTATCTCCCTTAAAGCCTTTAGTATGTGTCTGGCAAAGCAGTATAATAGAATTTATTTCAATAGTAGTCTATTTATATAATAAATTATCTGACAATATGTGTTGATACTTGAGCTGAAAGATGGGTTTGAGATCATTTTTGTTTGGATTGTATGAAAATGATGTTTTTATGTGATAAAATTACAAAAAAAAAGGATATAGAATGATTATCTATATTACATAATATTTTAGTCAATTAGGTAAAAGCACAATAATCTGTATTGTACAAAAAGATCCTTCAGAAAAAATACCCAAATATTAGCTTTTGCTTTTTCCCCCCTAAAAAAAAAGCTATTAATCACTTTCAAGAAACTTAAGCAAACATGTTCAAAATTTTATAACACTTTTTTTAATGAAAAATAAGTCTCTTGTCAAACAGTTGAATTGTCATAGAACTGTTATCTTCCTACTTCCTATTATTAGAAAGGGTTTTTTACAATTACAAATTGTTCTGTTTGTTCAAATGATATCTTCTGTTATTTGCTCACTTTAACTCCCGTGTTAATATACTATTTTAACTAATGATGTAGAAGCAAGGAAACAGTTGGCAGTTTATCATGGCTATGCAGCTAGTTCCTACCATACAGGGATTATTTCAGGATTTATGCTAATATCTTCTTATATGGAAAGCGTGAAATCAAGTGGAAAAATGGTTCGTATTTGCATTTAGTCTGGGAGTATTACAAAAAGGGAACTTGAAAGTTAATTATTTTTGCAGTCTGGAAATTTATGTAACCAAGAATTAATTTTCTCATCCTTTTTTGTTTTAATTTTCATTTATATTTCAATTCCTTTAAATATTTAAATCATAAAACATTGAAAAATTCTTAACATATTATTGATCATTGATATTGGGTGTCATATCTCTAGTATGATGGTTGAAACCTGAAAGAATCTATTTTGCTATTAAATTTACATTTATGAGGTGCATTGATGTTTGGCTTTTTGAGATCTTTGTATGACCAGTTATGTCTAGTAGCTAATACACGCACACAGTTTTTTATTTTAAGGTAATGCTTAGTAAATGCCAAATCTTTCTTCTTTTTTCGTTTTTGGCTTTCAAGTTTCAATGATCTAAAACTTTACTTTTCAGTGTCCATTATTGCTGATATATGCAAGTTATATATCTCAGGTTAAAGCAGTAATAATAGGTCTTGGAGCAGGTTTACTTCCTATGTTTCTTCATGGATGTATCCCCTTTTTGGAAATGGAGGTAAATTTTTCCCTAGTAATTAAGTGAGAAAATGAATGAGTTCAGACCCAGTGCTTTCTTGTATGCAAGATGCTTTATTCTTATGATTTTATGTAATATCATATTATCTCTTGACATTTATATATATGTACAGGCAGTGGAGTTAGACCCCACAGTTGTAGATATTGCAAAGGGCTACTTCGGTCTGGTAGAGGATAACCGCTTAAAGGTAGGCAACATACATATCTCTCCCTTCTCAGGCTTCTGCTGAAATTATAAATCATTTGAAACTGTTTCTTTGAAGAATTGAAAAACGACCTTTGGAAAGGTATGGGAAGGGGCTGTAACATAAAGCTAACTCCAGCTGGAAGCAAAGAAGTAAAACGAGATTACTGAATTTCATAGAAGGAATTAGAGATATCTACCTGAGATAATTTGATGTTTTTAATTGAAGATTTTTCTGTCCCTTCTTTAAATATTCTAATCTTGCATACTTGATTGTGAACTGTCAAGAATGACAAAAGTTTTGTAATAGCTGATAAAGTAAACTAAGATTGGTGGGGGGGCTAATTTCCTGATGATTGACTGAAGTCTGAATCACAATTAAGATTTTTGATGAACCAATCTTGGGGATGGTGGTTAAAACTGTATTAAATCTAATTGATGTTGGGTTCCAGGTGCATGTAGCTGATGGAATTCAATTTGTCAGGGAGATTACCAGTTCTGCAGCAGGTCAGATTCAAGAAAATGGTACCAATTCTGGCTACATGGAGTCCCCTTCCAATGGGAGTTCAACATCCCATGCAAATTTAGGAGCAGGGAAAGTTGATATAATTATTGTTGATGTCGATTCTTCAGACCCAAGGTGAAATTTTTTTAAGCATTGGGCATATATAGTTGTTAAGTATAGAATGTCTTGTATGATTGAACAATTCCTACTTATCCATTGCATGTTGTGTGCAGCTCTGCAATGGCATGCCCTGCTCCAGATTTTGTTGATGAGTCTTTTCTAGAGACTGTAAAGGATAAACTCTCAGATCAAGGTCTCTTTATTGTCAATTTGGTCTCCCGGTCCCAAACCATAAAAGATATGGTCCTCTTGAAAATGAAAAAGGTGAAAGTGAATATTAGCATTCATATTCGAATTCGTTTGTAGACTACGCTCTTTCTTCTCTAGCATTGTATCTTTGCTTAACTTGTCACATATGCCTATGCAGTGACAGAATTGTATCCTTGTCGATATCTCCATTTTTTTTTGCTGGTTTATAGACTGATATCTCCCTCTCTTTTTTGTTCTGCCGTTAACATAGGTGTTCGGCCACCTCTTTTGCCTCCAACTTGATGAGGACGTCAATGAGGTCCATTTTGCTCTCAAATCAGAATCATGTATTGAGGATAGTTCTTTTGCCGATGCTTCTCTTAAACTTGATAAATTATTCAAGTTTAAACATCCAGAGATTGGCCAAAACATTATTAACGCTACAAAGAAGATCAGACGTTTGAAGTGATGAGTTGATGACCTTTCCAGACTTTCTCTATGAGGTGCACTCAGCAATCTTTGTGGCTGTGAGAGCCTGCTTTCTTAACGAAACTATTTTGCCATGCCATGATGATCATGTGAGTAAATTACACAACAATCAGAATGTGCCAGATTTTTGAAGTGAATAGAAAAATCATTGGTGGGTAAAAATCGTGCTGTATTTGACCTTTTTGAAAAACCTCATTACCTTGGGCTCTCCCAAGAATGTCATATTTTGGGAATTCCTTTTTCTGGGTATATTATAATATAATTCTCCTTCTGCGATCCTTGGAAACTGGAAATAGTTCAAAATCCTGTTGCAGCTCAAGGAAAGATGTAGACTAAACCCCAGAGCTAGAAGGATGTTATGTACCAGTATATCAGAACAGACAATGGTGTTGCATGCATAAAGGATGGTACATAGTAAATTAAGTGTTTATCCACTGTTTCTTTTTCACATATGTACTATATAAATCACATGATTATAGTAGCGAACACAATCAAGGATGGTTTGTTCATGTCCGCCAGTTTCACACCCAAGAAATTCTAAACGCTGCTTGAGTAACCATCACTTGACGGTGATGAGCACCTTGCCTCCACAGCCAATTTTTTGACAACACCTTCACATGGGTCACTTCCGAACACACTGCTCGATATTTTTATTGAACAGCTACTTTTCCCTTGGCAAGCCTGTACACCACGAAAAATATAGTTAGAAACCTAAGTGTGAAAATGTGTATATTAGGTTTGTTAGAACCATGCAACTAATAAATTCTTTCCATTCTCTTTCCCCCTTCTTTCTTTGGTGAATCGGAGAATATATCATTCATGAAAAAAACTGTAAGCCTGCATCAACTGAGATGTAAAATAAGGCTGCACGAGTATACACAAGCTGAACATCACTACATCAGCACTCCCCTTACACCAAAAAAGTTTTCATCAATTTTCTTGTTCTTGTATAAATGTATAATCCACTAGCGACAGTAAAACTTAATCAGGTTAACTATTTCATAAGATAGCCTCTTCCCCCAATAGTTTTATTCACGTGATTTCTAACACAAGTTCACAGCCTAAAGTTTGTGTAGCTTTTTATTTCATTCAAGAAACTAATTCATACACACTTAAGGAAAAAGCTACTTGCTGGAGAGTTTACCTTGGATACCATGGGCATTGAACTAGGTGCATGGCATTTCCCTTGAGAAAATTTCTGACAACTACCTTCAGGCGTTCCAAAACTAGCAAAAGTTATGGAGGAAATTATCTGTCCTTCGTGGCACCGTAAATGCATTTGAGGCATCATATCATCTACAGAAGTTTCTTGACCAGTTAGATCTGCATTCACCGATTTCTGCAATGATGGATAGTGGGATTCTGACACTTGAGCACATATTGTCCTGGCTGAATGCAACTTAACAGAAATCGCAAACGGATTTCCACCTGTTTCCTCAAAAATGACAAGTAAATTGTTTGATGCTCTCAGCCATGAGCGCGGCACATGGTACCTGGAGATTGATCAATAACTCAATTAGATAGTGCAACTCAAAGTTTCTTTTAGATACCTAAACAGACACATATTCATAAGATAGTACAATAATGGATGTAAAGGTGCAAATCTCAAAGGATATACAAGGTTTGAGTAGGTTTTCCACAATTAGTTGTACACTTGTCTGAATCGTATGCTCCACGATAATCACAGAATTGTTCACATCCATCTTTAGGGGAGACCCGTGTCCAGTATCGTCCAATATGATTGCCATTCACCCAAGCCTGACCTTTCCCCATGCTTTGCAGGTCAAGAGCAATTGGATCTGGGCCATCAGGGACATCAAAATATGTCTGCATCAGTAAAAGGAAAGGTATGTCTCAGGTCAGGGTTAAAACAAAATGGATTTATATTTCTAATAAAATAAGCTATTTTCTTGTGTCACATAATCACATTTTATGATACAACAATTCTCATAGATATCTCACTTCAACAGCTGCTGACTAGTACCTTGTACCATGTAAATATGGATGGAAGGGCATCAGGACTTGATGCAATCCATTCTGCATTATCATTCTCTTCACTGTAAAATTCTAGAAACTCACCCTGAAGTCCAACCTGATAGAGAAAATGAGAATACACAGTAGTTAATAATTTCAAATTCTACTTACAAAGAGTGTACAGCTATGAAGTACTAATAGTATTCTCCGATAGGAGCTAGTACAGCAAAATGCTTTCTCAACAAGGTTCACAAAGATTTGTATGCATACCTGGTAGGTCCAAAGAGATTTTGAAAGATCTATATCTCCATTTTCAAATCCTGTGAGCTTAATTGTACCTCTAATCCCTCCACCATCTTTCTCAAGGAAGGCACCGTAATTCTGTAACATTGTGTCATAAGTGAATTCAATAATCATTATTCCTCTCCCCCATTTGTATTACTATCAATTTAATGGTTCAAAAAAAGTTAGTTTAATTCATTGTTAATGAATGTGTATTGAATTCTTAAGCTGTCAATTGATACCTACTTACACACACACACAATGATGATTTTAAAATAATTTAATATTCTGGTACCATCCATGGTAGGTGTTTCACCTGTAAGCCCACTGTCTGAGATAACAGTGTTAAATTGTTGTAACCTGGGGCAAATTGAACTGTCTGGACCACCTTGACCCAATGACCAACAGTGTTACCTTTACTTGGAAAATACATGGAGCTATATGAGAATATAAAGACAACACCATGATTAAATTCTAAAGCCTAACAATTGCAAACACCAGCGTTTCTATTCAAGAAAACAAAGGAAATTCAACTAGAGAAGCATGAACATTTGGCATGAACAGAGCCTGAATAAGAATGGCATAGGTATATGGGATGAAAACAAAAGGGGACAAGAAGTAAAGAGTAAAACTAGAGAAGAAATCATCCAGACTAGCAAGATGTTTGGTACAGTAATCAAGAAAGACATTATCGTTATCATCTGCACCAAGACTGAAACAGTTAACAAAAGCTGGATGATCACCAGTAGTACCCAGCAGATCATTGTGTTAAAGCCTAAACCTCCAGCCAGATTATTTTTCCTAATATAATTTGACTTTTCAGTTTGCATAAAAATATCCTCATATATTTTCACTCACTAGTAATTAATACTAAAGACAAAAAGCTGCAGAGATACATGATTAAACCGAAACCAATCCGGATTTCATATAATATATTCCTCCCAATGGTTAGAAACCGTTAGGCACAATCATAGATCACATGTGCTATATTCTTAAATGACAACTTGGAGCCTAATAGCTGGTAATGCAAATGTTAAGACCTGCTGGTCAACTACAGAATTATGAGCATTATTTTAGGGAATATATAAAAAAGAAACATGCCATCTATAAATAAATATAGCATTCATTTGATCGTACAATACCATTACCTATAAGCTGGCCATTGATAAATACACGCAATATGTCACGGATGCCATCTATAGTAAGTTTCGTAGTAACATCATTTTCCTTCCAAAACAAGATGTCACTTTCTGAAACATATATTCTGCATTGTGTATAGAAAGATGATTAGAAACCATAAAATAAATATGTTAAGAGGGAGGGGTAAAAACGTTTGACTCACTGCATATTTTACAATTTAAAGTTTGGTACATTCTGGAGATAATTTTAGCAGATATACAAAGCACAAGGCATTCAGCTCTTTAGCTCTTGTGTCTCTTTGTGTTTCTGGCATGAAGGACATTTTCTTCTACTCTTTTGATCTTGGTTGGGGTAGGGATTGCAATTGGGCACACAGTTGTTACCAATGGCTCAAGAATTTCACCCATCTTAAAAGAAAAATTAAAAGAAGAAAGGTGAGGTTTAGACATGTAGTAGCTCTATATTTTGGTGAGTGACACTGAAGTTACTGAGTTTATCTAGGTTATTCTTGAGCAGGAAATATATACCCCATCCCAGTCCCCATTCTCATATTGGGGTTGGATACACATCCCGGTTACCATACTTGGTCAGATAAATTTTTAGTTTGTTCGGGTGGGGATTGATAAGAACCTTCATTACCTAAATCCTTTTGTAAAGCATGTGATACCAATGCAAAATAATCAGGGATATGCATATTTACCTGGTTGAATACCAAAGATAATCAGATTGATCCTTTGTTACATTTAAATGCTCCAATATACCTTGTACCGTGAAACTGCTGTTACTCCAAATGCGGATTGGCTCGTTTGCAGTCACCCAAGAACTTGAGCTGTGGGAAATGCCATCTTGATTGATCAATTTCCAGGATGGGAAAAGACTTGAGACAAGTGGCAAATCAAACTCTAACAATTTGACTGAAGTTTGTGCTCTAATCTGTGCAAATTTAAATATGAAATTGTCAGACAACCTGAAATAATATAAATGCAGCTATAGTAAGTTTAAGGGTAATGCTATGTGACACACGTCCATGCATCCATCCCAAGAAATAACTTTTATTTTCTTTGTTGTGACTCATTTTCTGTGTTAGACATCATTATTTATGTGCTCAAAATTTCTGTGTTGTACTTCATAATTTCCGTGCTTGGCACGTGAGCTTATTTATTAGGTGTGTAAAAACACATGGATGGATGGATGGATGCATGGATGTGTGTACACCTAGATTTATTCTAAGTTTACGGCATCTTAAAACATGTATACCTTGCAAAAATTACAACTTGAGATTACAAGGAATTTAATCAGGCACAGTACAAACAACCAAGTGAAAATTACTTTCAAGTAGAAAATTATTTTAGTTATAAAAATACTGAGTAGAAAAAGAGTTTAATTATCATTTTCAAGTTTCAACCGACTAATATGTAGATAATGAGTATCAAATTCT
Organism: Stylosanthes scabra; assembly: GCA_036250425.1. Classification (NCBI taxonomy): domain Eukaryota; kingdom Viridiplantae; phylum Streptophyta; class Magnoliopsida; order Fabales; family Fabaceae; genus Stylosanthes; species Stylosanthes scabra. Next base: position 125,566 of record JASCZI010060422.1, read on the forward strand.
GGAAAGATCTATAAGTAAACTAACATACAGATAAAGACACAAGATATCATGCCAAATTTTTTATGCCTAAAACTTATTCCAATGCATAAAACATACCTTGGCAGTATTGAAAACTGTATTCCTGCAATCTGGCAAAATACTCACAGACCATGGTGGTAGAGTATATGTTTGACCTTGGAAGGTCACAGTAGCTGTTTTCTTTTCATCAATGTTGGCAAGAAATGCTGAGCATATACTAGAAAATCCAGAACTAGACATGTTCACTCTTTTAGGGTGAACATCTAATTGATACACATGTGCCTGAAATTGGTAACAGAAAGTAATTCAGTAAGACAAGTGTACTGCACAATGTTCTGTGCAACAATATAAAAAAAAAGCCTTATCTCACTATGTGGGGATTACCTTCATAAATTAAATATGAAGGTACTAAGTTAATTGCAAATGTCTATGTTAGCACAAAACTTAAATTTACATGCTGTAAAAGGAAGGAGTTAAAAACATCTTGTACTTAACTGGATTGAACCATTCAACAAAGTGTGCAAATCTCTCTGCATATCTTCTGAATATAAACAAAAATAGAACACCGTTCGCAACATGACATAGAAATAAGAAGGTAAACCTTTGTCTAAGGTTGAAATCCCATTCAAAAGGATAATGTATCTTTCAAAATAAGAGTTAAGAACTTTCGGTAATCCTTCATCTGATATAGTGACTCACAAAAAGTTATTTAGTCGATCAACATTGTGCTTGAAATTCTATAAAATAGGCTATTTAAGGCTTGGCTCAAACCTCCTGCTGCGGGCCCAATTTTATGTATGTTGGTGAATCAGCTGCCACCAGAGCAGGCTCGCAAAGCTTTAAAGCAGCATGTAAATCTTTCAAGTGACCCCATTTTGGCTCGCTCAGCAGACCTAGACAAGCAAGGTTTATTAACTGATTGTCATCAACCATCTCAACAGCTGTATGAATCCCTAGATGCCATCTGAAAGAACAGAGTTTTATTCATATTATTCTGCATACCATACTCATCAATTGGAGCATCATAATCATAACTTGTAATTTGCAGGGGTCCCCCTGCAGTGCGGCCAAAATTCGTTCCACCAAAAAACTGTAAACAAAAAGGGCTGGTCAAGATGCTGGCTACAAATAAATACCATGAAAACCAAACCATATTATCAAATTTAATGATACATGAAATATTAGGTTCATAAAAAATATATCTTAAGTTTCACCCAAAAAAAAGGATAAAAATAAATAAAAAGAACCAAGAAAGGATAATATATATTATATAAAAGAAAAACAAGGTTTTGAAAGCATCGGTGATAAAGGAGCTTCAATTATGATAACTACATATATTACCAAATCTCAAACTATGATACACTTTAATTCTGTATTTTCAGTTTCAAGATGGCTGGTGTGTTTGCATCTCCAATTGCAAATTCGTGATGCTCTTTTGAATATTATAGTACAGTTTTATTCAGAATAAACGAACAAAAAAAAAGACAAGAAATAGAACAGCAGAAGTATGAGTCACAAAGAAAATAATTAAAGATAGGCAATTATATTAGAGCAGTAAATAACCCAAAAGTGAACTTTTAGTTATTTACTATAAAAATACCATATAGTAGTTTTGAAAGCTTCCTCCACGTTGGAAAAACCGTGCAACAGCAAATGCAAGGTCTTCAACAGGTCTATGAGGTAATCTTTCACCCCACT
>JASCZI010060422.1:127291-159269 GCA_036250425.1 Stylosanthes scabra
TGTATACCTACAAAAATTCAGTCAAAAGAATCAATATATCCATCACTTCACAGATTAAGATGTCAAAATGAATAAATTAGTTCTTTAACATTCTCTTATTAACTACACACAAACATGCAGAGAGAGACAGAGAGAGAGAGAACCAAAATACAAAAGTTTGCATCATAAATAAATAGAGACAGAGTTTACAGCTCAACATGGTATCTAACAGCCGTCCAATAAGATGCTAATGTGACTTGGTGGATAACAAAGTGCCATTTTAGCAAGAAGCAAAAAAGATAGTTCCTAGGCCTATTTAGATAACAAAAGTAGGGGACAGTCCAAAAGAGAGATGCACCTAATTGCATCAGAGCAAACCGGATGTATAGAGTATGCACACAGAGGTACACCAATGTCAAAGTTGACACAGGAAATGAGCAAGAGAAGACACAACTACTCTGAGTTGCTGCCAACAGTGAGGCAGACAAAATTGAGCCATTGGTTATTGGCAACATCATATAGTTCCAATCCAACAAAGCAGCTAATTGACAAGTTTGAAGGTAGTCACATCTTTTTGGTTTGTTTCAAATCTAAAAAAAATAAAATGGAATGGAACTTCAATATTGAAGCACTTGAAGAAACAAGATTAATGCTGCATGTTATGAGCATCCTGGCTATCATGCTCTACTGAGTCTACTCTGCTATGCTACAGTGGTGGATGCTAAAGCCAGTATAACAGTCTGATAAAAGGTAACCCCTGAAGGATGTGATCATACCATCCATCCCAGTTCTCTGTCCACATAATTGGTTTATGAGGAGAATTTGGTTTGAACCCATCACAATAGTATGCGTTGCATGTATCAATCTGTGGACAACAATACACAATCTATGAATGCAAAAAAGAATAATCAACAGAAACATTACAATAAAGTATAGCTAAACAGCTATCACAACTGTTTTCAATAATGAAAGATATTTAACTTACAATATCATATGGAGCATCAGTTTGCCTGCACATGACCCATGGTACACCAGCACCAAGACTTAGAGCCATTTGAGCTGCCCACTTCATGTAGTCTTTACCTCCCTTGCCATAGGAGCCTTCAATGTTCCCATATTCATTCTCAATCTGACAAAACACATTTATTGCCTTGTTAAACTTCGATTCTACAAAGGAAAGCATCATCAAATTTGCACTTAGATATGGCAATACTAAGAAGGGGGAAAATTGAGAATTATCTAACAAAAATTAGGTGCTTGTTCATGAGCTTGACAACTAATTCAGCTGTAACTTGATCTGGTAATCAGATTACAAAAGTGAAAAACATAACTATACCCAACATTTTAAATCAAACATACAGTTTCTACAGACATATCAAAGATGTAGGAATAATCACAAGCCTTTACCAATCGTACACCATGACAAATATATAGCATGTCACTTGTGTAGGTGATTTCAAGAGAAAGTAATGTAAGAAATTAGAGGAGAAAAATTCAGATAAGTGAAATATCCATGATCCGGTAAACCACTGCTTACCAAGGTACAACGAGAATATGAAAGAGAAAAAGTTTACTGCCTATTCTGGAAACCCCAGCACCATGGCTGTCAATATCCCATAACATATGAAAAATAAAACCAATTATGCATATAAAGGCCAAAATCCATAGTCCATACTCAATTCCAACCTGCAACAAAATTATAGGACCTCCTTGCCAAGAAAATAGCTTTTCATCTCTCATTATATTCACCACCTTAGAGACAAACCGCTGCATCTCCGCCTAAATAATGATTTAAAAAAAAAAAAAAGAAGAAAAAAAATATCAATACCATTGTTAAAGCAATTATTTCCAGGTCCAATCACAGCAATTACTATGTAATTATGTGCTAACAAAGGAAATTTTCATACATTATTGCAGTAGCATTGTGTGGATGATAAAATGACTTGGTTTAAAATTTAAGTTTTTTTTGGAAATATTAGTTGGGTATTAAACAACAAAAACGATCACTGAAATTATGACAGACAAATGAATATGTACAAAATCATTTTATATTACTTCTAATGTGCTGGAAAAAAAATTACGTGTACAGTGTAATAAGGGTTGCTCTTAATTCGTTATTTTATCACTACTAAGACTGAATACACTTTTTCTTTTATTGCAGATAACACAGACCTAGTGGAAGAATTTAGAAAGAGTGTCATACTAAAATAGATTTGTAAATTGGAAGCTTTGGAATCACATTTCCAATTCAACAGAGGAAAAATTGATTGTGCAGTATGCATGTTTGTGAGGATGCAAGCTTGCACTGGCAAAGCGAAGATTGGGGATTATAGCAATAGCATATCATAAGGCAATGCTATTTAGGTATCTTGATTTATAGTCAAAATCTAAGAACAGGGAAGAAAGTGGAAGAATACATAGAATAATATCAAATACAAAGCAGATCTGCCAAGAAAAACAAACACAAAAGAAAGCATGGCATAGCATTCTACCTTGAAAGGTTCATTGTCTGTTCTAAATACAATACCAGGAATATCACGCAACCACACAGGAAAACCCCTGCAAACATAGAACATAAACCAAGGAAAAAGTTGTCAAATTTTTAGATTGACATTCTTTGCTGTGAAAAATATAAACTATTACATGAGTGGAAACATTACAAAAAAGGTTTCCAGTAGATATGAATGAAAAATCCTAGAAACCAGCATGAACTAATCCACAGTAACTAACAAATCATGATTAAAAATCATGCAAAAAATGCATTCAGATGGACCTATAGTATCAAGTTCTCTTGATCAAGTTGTTTCACTCTGTGTGTGTGTGTGTGAAACAGTCGAAACTTAAATAACATGAAACTGCAAGATTAAAATGGGAAAAGGGCGATACCCAAAGTTCCACTCAGCACAAGCATAAGGTCCTATACGCAAAAAGAAATAGAGTCCCTTGGATGCAACTAGCCTCACAAACTTCACAAGATCATATCTCCCTTCAAAATTATACTGCATGAGTGCAACATGAAATATAGAAATAACTTGATATCACTAAACAGAATAATAATTAAAACCAAGGCAAGGTTACCCTCCATAATATCCTGGAGAAACATAATTTTGCACCTGTCCTCTCGCTGGTTCATGGCCATTCCAGAAAACATAAGTTTCAATTACGTCTGCCCCGCCTTCCTTGCTCTTTTCAATCAGATCAGGCCACATCTGAAAAAGCATTATGCCAAATGCATGAAACAGCAAATCCTTTTCAAAAGTCAACATTACAAGTTAAATTACGTAATACTTTTCCATATCATATTCAACCTATAATTATGAGGTTCTACTCTACCATAACCCCCCCCCCTCTCTCTCTCTCTCTCTCCTCTTTTCTTTTTCCGAGAACACCTTCAATTTCGAGTAGCAAACATGAACTGGAGTGAGAGAGTGATAATTCGAGTTTTATGCGTTGACTTCACTTGAAAATTCAGGCATAATCATGATCATCCAACACAAGAATAGAAAATCCTCAGATCATGAGGCCATATAAGTAAAACGTTAAGCTACATGTTTATGTATTGTGGTGGTGATTGGAGCACAAGAAGAACATTGCATGAGTCAAGAAAGAGAGATAGAGAGAGAGAGAAAGGAAAAAGACCTCTGGAGTGGCACGAGGGTAGTGTATTCCGGCAGAGATGAGGATGCGACGGTTGCCGTCGATAATGAGAGACCTGTGATCGTAGGTGACATTGAAGGGCTTGAAGTATTGCTGAGCCTCCGTGACCGTTAGGAAGCAGAAACACGCAAACAGCGCAATTCCGATTCTTGAATTCGACGTGACCATCTTCTTCTTCTTCATTCAGCGAAGGGCACCACCAACCGGAGAGAGAGAGAAAAAAAGATAAGGCAGAAATGAACAAAAGAGGAAGCAGAGAGAGTAATGAGTAAGTACTAAGTACACAACTCAGTAAAGAAATGGAACAGAGACTACTGTATCGTCCACGGCATCCTTCCTTCCTTCCTAGCTTGCGTGCGTGGCAATACTGAAAACGACGAGGTTTTTGGTTTTTCTCTCGTGGGCTTCGAAAGAAGAGAGAATCAGAGGAAGGAAGAGTGAGATGGAGGGAGAAGCCCAATGTTAGGGTTATGTAGAATCAGTCTAATATAACCGCGTTATATACACGGTAGATTGCGTTTTTTCTAAGCCCACTGAGGCGGTGATGTTGTTAGCGTTAAATCTAAGCCCAATTTACATATGGTGTAAGCGTACAATTTAAGCCCAATTTAGCGTGAAATTTAAGCCCGATATTTATGCTAGTGCTAGCTTAATGCGTGTGATGATAACGCCGAATTTAGGCGCAACAATGATTCGGGTCGGGTCCCCCTAACCCACGACCGACAAAGGGCCTACTTTAGGCGCAACCTTAAAAAAAATCAAGAGAATAGCTTATGAGATAATTCGACTTTTTGAGTTATATAAAAAAAAATTTATTAAAAAAATATACAAAAAATTTCAATTGTCAAACTAACTTTTAGGACTAAAATAAAATTTTAAAAAAATTAAAGGAGCCAACACATTACAATCAATGAGTGTAATTATATTAATTTTTCTTTTACTTTGTATTCATTAGTTATATAGTATCTTTGTCACCTTTATATCACTACTTTTTTGGTTTAACAATTTATATTTATAAATATTATCTAATTGTAATAATAATTAGAGAAAGTTTAGGGAGCCCATAGTTTGTTAGTCAATAAGTAGCGTATAAGTTTTTTCCTTCTTTTCTCTTTTACCATCCGTTGTTTCCCTAATTACACTCATTGACCTCCTATAGGTTCCCTAACATTGGCTCCCTAGCGTTAGTCTAATAATTATACATGTTACATGATTTTTGTATGTTACCATGATTTATAAAAAATTTAATTATTAAATCACGATTTTTTTATATTCTTTTACTTAATTATATGCTTTAGTTTATTTTCTTCCATTCTTTCTAAAGTTTTGCACAAGTATTTAAAAAAACTAGTGGAAGACCATCGTTTCTTTTTTTCCAGTTTATTAGGTGATAAATTTCCTAAAATATTAAAATCTATAATATCCTCTACAATTTTGTTCTTTTATTTAATTTTCTCATTTTTTGTTTAATTGTATTTATTAATGAGTAAAATCTCAAATAAGCCCTTGAAAATTACGCCGGGACGAGTATTCACTCTTTATTAATTACATATTATGTATCAACAAAGCAACTATATCATTTATTCTAATAGAATCCAAGTACATCATACTATATTCTCGTACCAAAAAAGCAATTATACCAATTTTTTAAAATTGAATCCAAGTATATCATAAAATAATTGTACTATCTTCTCAAATAGGATCCAATTTTAATAAGTCGCGTTTTCATATCATCAAAACAACTATATCAATTTTTTTCCGAACAGGGTCCAAATCTATTTTATCTATCTATTTTCTATTTTATTATTATTATTATTTATATAAAAATTGATACCTAAGCAATTAGAGATTAACATTTCATCTACTACTTTATTGCCACTTAAGCATCTTTTCCAATTTATAATTTTTATATAAAATTTTTAATTATTTTTAATTTTCTCTTAATGAGTAACACTAGAGAGATAATAACGAATTCATAACTTATATTAGTATTATCTAATATTTAAAAAAATTAATATCTATTTATATCATATAAAAATTGATACAGAGCAGTTAAAACGAACATATATTACGTAAATGATAATGAGTATAGAGTATATTGTCTCTTTTTAAAATTATACCATGTTAGCATTACTATATAGATAACAATTTTATAATTTTTTAATTAAAAAATAATAAACCTTCATAAAATAATAATTAAATACTTCAACCAACCTAAACAATTATATTTAGTATACTATAAATATCAATATAAAAACTATGATAATAACAGTTTTTAAAAGTTTAGATCATCAACATTTTTGTAACCAATTGTAATCAACATAACTAAAAAACTATTACTTTTTTTGGATTTAATCTTTTATGGGTTGAGCTTCTTTCATTTATTGGATTTTTACCAAGGTTCAGAGAATCGGACCGGTCACTGAACCGGTGGAGTGACTGATTTAAGGGTTTAGAAGTTTGATCGAGGTCGAACCGTGGTCGGACCGTTTACTTAAATATACAATAAAATAATTTAAAATCATTATAAAATTATTTAAAATGTAATATTATTAATTTTTAATTTAAAAAACGCTAAAAAACCGGTCCGATTTGACCGGTTCACGATTTTGATCGGTTTTTGATTACGCATATGAACCGGACCGGACAAGGATCGGTTCTCGATTTTCCGGTCGAACCGGCCGATCCGGTCCGGTTTTCAGAACACTGATTTTTACATATTGTTAGTTATTGTTAGGCTTTTATGGATTGAGCTTATTTCATTTTATTGGCTCCCTAACATAATTATAATAAGTACTGGAATTGGATTCATAAAAGCTACGTATACCACCATATCATCGAAGCAATTATACCATCTCTTTTTGAAATTTGATCCGAGTACTGAAATCTTAGTTTTTCGGGACATAAAAGCTACGTTTACTACCATATCATCGAAGCAACTATATCATTTCTTTTTCGAATTGGATCCGAGTACTGGAATTTCAATTTTTTCAGGACATAAAGGCTACGTTTACCACCATATCATCGAAGCAACAATACCATTTCTTTTTCCAATTGGACCCAGTACTGGAACCTCAATTTTTTTAGGTCATAAAAGTTGTTTTACCACCATATCATCGAAGCAATTATACCATCTCCTTTTATAATTGAATCCAAGTACTGGAATCTCAATTTGTCAGATCATAAAGTACTGGATCAAAAGCTAATACCATCATATCATCGACACAATTATACCATCTTTTTTTCGAATTAGATCCAAGTATTCAAATCTCAATTTTTTGGGTCATAGTTACATTTACTACTATATCAACGAAGCAATTATATAATCTCTTTTTTAATTGGATACAAGTATTGAAATCTCAATTTTTTCGGGTCATAAAGCTACGTTTACCAACATATCATCAAAAAAATTATACCATCCCTTTTTCGAACTCGATCCAAGTACTGGAATTTCAATTTTTTCGGGTCATAAAAGCTACGTTTACCACCAAATCATCGAAGTAATTATACGATCTCTTTTTCGAATTTGATCCAAGTATTGGAATCTCAATTTTTCGGATCTTAAAAGCTACGTTCACCACCAAATCATCGAAGTAATTATACAATCTCTTTTTCGAATTGGATCCAAGTATTGGAATATCAATTTTTCGGATCATAAAAGCTACGTTCACCACCATATTATCGAATCAACTATATCATCTCTTTTTCGAATTAGATGAAAGTATTGGAATCTCAATTTTTTCGGGTCATAAAAGCTAAGTTACTCCACCATATTATCGAAGATATTATACCATCTCTTTTCCGAATTGGATCCAAGTATTGGAACCTTAAATTTTTCGGATCATAAAAGTTACGTTTACCACCATACCATCGAGGCAACTATACTACTTCTTTTTCAAATTGGATCCAAGTATTGGTATCTCACTTTTTCGGGTCATAAAATCTATGCTTACCACCATATCATCGAAGAAATTATACCATCTCTTTTTCGATTTGGATCCAAGTACTAAAATCTCAAATTTTTTCAGGTCATTAAAAGCTACGTTTACCATCATACAATCGATGCAACTATACCATCTCTTTTTCAAACTTGATCCAAGTACTGGAATCTCAATTTTTTCGAGTCGTAAAAGCTACATTACCTCACCATATAATTGAAGCAAATATACCATATCTTTTTGTATTGAATCCAAGTACTACAATCTCAATTTTTTCGGGTCAGAAAAGCTACATTTACCACCATATCATCGAAGCAACTATACCATCTCTTTTTCGAATTGGATCCAAGTATTAGAATCTCAATTTTTCAGGTTATAAAAGTTACGATCACAACTATATCATGGAAGCAACTATACCATCCCCTTTTTCGAATTGGATCCAAGTACTGGAATCTCAATTTTTCGGATCATAAAAGCTACGTTTAGCACCATATCATCGAAGCAACTATACCATATCTTTTTCGAGATGGATCAAAGTACTTGAACTCAATTTGTTCGGGTCATAGAAGCTACGTTTACCACCATATCATCGAAACAAATATACCATCTCTTTTTTAAATTGGATCCAAGTATTGGAATCTCAATTTTGCAGGTCATAAAAGCTAGGTTTACCACGAATCATCGACACAACTATATCATCTCTTTTTTGAGTTGGATCCAAGTAATGGAATCTCAACTTTTTGGGGTCATAAAAGCTATGTTATCCCACCATATCATCGAAGCAACTATACAATCTCTCTTTTCGAATTGGATCAAAGTACTAGAATATTAATTTTTCGGGTCTTAAAAGCTACGTTTACTACCATCTCATCGAAGCAACTTTACTATCTCTTTTTTTAATTGGATCCAAGTATTAGAATCTCAATTTTTTCGGGTCATAAAGCTACGTTTACCACCATATCATCGAAGCAACAATACCATCTTTTTTTCAAATTGGATCCAAGTAAAGGAATGTCAATTTTTCGGATCATAAAAGCTACGTTTACCACCTCTTTTTCGAATTGGATCCAAGTGCTGGGACCCCAAATTTTTCGGATAATAAAAGCTACGTTTACCATCATATCATCGAAGCAACTATACCATTTCTTTCTTCGAATAGGATCCAAGTATTAGAATCTCAATTTTTCGGGTCATAAAAGCTACGTTTACCACCATATTTTCGAAGCAAATATACCATCACTTTTTCAATTCGATCCAAGTATTAGAATCAGAAATTTTCGGGTCATAAAAGCTACATTTACCACAGTATCATCGGAGCAACTATACCAAATCTTTTTCAAATTGGATCGAAGTACTGAAATCTCAATTTTTCGGATCATAAAAGCTGCATTACCACCATATCATCGAAACAATTATACCATCTCTTTTTCAATTGGATCTAAGTACTGGAATCTCAATTTTTTTCGGGTCATAAAAGTTACGTTTACCACCATAACATCGAAGCAATTATACCATCTCTTTTTAGAATTGGATCTGTGTACTGGAATCTCATTTTTTCGGGTCATAAAAGCTACGTTTACCACCATATCATTGAAGTAACTATACCATATCTTTTTCGAATTGGATCAAAATAATGGAATCTCAACTTTTTCAGGTCATAAAAGCTAATACCATCATATCATCAAAGCAATTATACCATCGCTTTTTCGAATTGGATCCAAGTATTCGAATCTCAATTTTTTGAGCATAAAAGTTACGTTTACTACGATATCATCGAAGCAATTATACCGTCTCTTTATTTAATTGGATACAAGTATTGAAATCTCTTTTTTTTCGGGTCATGAAGCTACATTTACCACCATATCATCGAAACAACAATACCATCCTTTTTTCGTATTGGATCCCAGTAAAAGACTCGATTTTTCTTATCATAAAAGCTACGTTTACCACAATATCATCGAAACAGTAATACCATCCCTTTTTCGAACTGGATCCAACTACTGGAATCTCAATTTTTTCGGGTCAGAAAAGCTACATTTACCACCATATCATCAAAGCAACTATACCTTCTTCTTTTTTTGAATTGGATCCAAGTATTGAAATCTCAATTTTTTCAAGTCATAAAAGCTACGATTACAACTATATTATCGAAGCAATGGTACCATCTTTTTTTCGAATTGGATCCAAATACTGGAATCTCAATTTTTCGGGTCCAAAAAGCTACTTTACCACCATATCATCGAAACAACTATACCATCTCTTTTTCGAATTGGATCCAAGTACTTGAATCTCAATTTTTTCAGGTCATAAAAGCTATGTTTACCACCATATCATCGAAGCAACTATACCATCTCTTTTTCAAATTAGATCCAAGTACTCGAATCTCAATTTTTCGGGTCATAAAAGCAACGTTTACCACCATATCATCGAAGCAACTATACCATCTCATTTTCGAATTGGATCCAAGTATTGGAATCTCAATTTTTCAAGTCATAAAAGCTACGTTTACCAACATATCATCGAAGCAACTATACCATCTCTTTTTCGAATTGGGTCCAAGTATTCGAATCTCAATCTTTTCGGGGCAAAAAGCTACGTTTACCACCATTCATCCTCCTCTTTTATCCGGGCTTGGAACCGGCTATGTAAGAACTTTGACATACATAGGCAGAGTTATAAATGGCATGGATTCCACGCTTCATAACATCTCAAATATTTGGATATATAGCATTTCTGTTAATATGTTCAAAAGAGTCATGAATATAATCTAGTTCTACCATGCTCATTAGATCCTTTATCACAAAGATTATTCTAGCCACATTCATATCCAACGCTATCTTCGTAGATTCGGACTCACCCTGAAATTCTGTACAAATTCAAATGAAAAAACAACTTTTTTATGAAAAACACTACCTTTTTCAGAGAGCAAAACCTTTTTATTTAATATGCACACAAAATGAGCAATGAGAAATCATAACAGAAGCATATCGCCAAAACAAATTTTTTCTACAAGGAGGAGTATACTTGTATACTATCCATGCTTCAAAGAAATAAGTTTTTACTTAGTGAGAATGTTAAATATAAAAGTATTTTTGAGTTTTTACCTAGAAGTTTTAACATTGGGGAAAGTAGGTTCTTGACACCTACCTTAGCTATCTCTAATGAAACTTTTACCTGAATTGAACTAGGTAACTAGTAAAGCATGTATGCCACTTCAACAGTTAAACAACCCACATAATTTCCTTTATAAAGCATACGATACCAATGCAGAATATTCAGAGATATGCATATTTACCTGGTTGAATAACAAAGATAATCAGATTGATCCTTTGTTACATTTAAATGCTCCAATATACCTTGTACCTTGAAGCTGCTGTTACTCCAAATAACGAGTTTTGGTTATTTTGCAGTCACCCAAGAACTTGAGCTTTGGGAAGTGCCATCAAGATTGATCAATTTCTGGGATGGAAAAGACTTGAGACAAGTGGGAAATCAAACTCTAACAATTTGACTGAAGTTTGTGCTCCAATGTGCGCAAATTTAAATATGAAATTGTCAGACAACCTGAGAAATAAACACAGGTATAGTAATTTCTCGGCATCTTAAAAGATATACCTTGCAAAAATTACTACTTGAGATTACAAGGAATTTAAGCAGGCACAGTACAAACAACCAAGTGAAAAATACTCTCAAGTAGAAAATTATTAGTTATAAAAATACTGAGTAGAAAAAGAGTTTAATTATCATTGTCCAGTTTCAACTGACTAATATGTAGATATTGGATATGAAATTCTGGAAAGATCTATAAGTAAACTAACATACAGATGAAGACACAACTCGATATCATGCAGACCTTTTTATGCCTAAAAATTAAAACATACCATGGGAGTATTGAAAACAGTATTCCTGCAATCTGGCAAAAATAAAATACTCACAGACCATGGTGGTACAGTATATGTACCCTGGAAAGGTCACAGTAGTTGTTTTCTTTTCGTCAATGTTGGCAACAAATGCTGAGCATATACTAGAAAATCCAGAATAAGACATGTTCACTCTATTAGGGTGAATATCTGATTGATACACATGTCCCTGAAATTGGTAAGAGAAAGTAATTCAGTAAGTGTACCGCACAATTTTCTGTGCAACAATATAAAAAAACCAAGCCTTATCTCACTATGTGGGGATTAGCTACATAAATTAAATATGAAGGTTGTACTAAGTTCATTGTGAATGTCTATGTTAGCAAGAAACCTAAATTTGTATGCTGTAAATGATTTTACCTTTTCTGTTTTCGAATAGGAAAATAATTTGTTAAATGGGAAAGTAAAGATCCCATAGAGAGGGGGGATAAGGTATCCTCACAAAAAGGAAGGAGTTTAAAACATCCTGTACTTAACTGGATTGAACTATTCAACAAAGCATTGAAATCTCTCTGCATATGTTCTGAATAGAAAAAAAAAACACAAAAACAAAAACAAAATAGAGATCGTTTGCAACATGAGAAAGAAATAAGAAGGCAAACCATTGTCTATGGATGAAAACCCATTCTAAAGGGTAACGTATCTTTCAAAATAAGAGCTAAGAACTTTCCAAAGTCCATCATATGATACACAGTAGTTAATAATTTCAAATTCTACTTACAAAGAGTGTACAACTATGAAGTACTAATAGTATTTTCCAAAGGAGCTAGTACAGGAAATGCCTTATAAACAAGTAAGGTTCTCAAAGATTTATATGCATACCTGGTAGGTCCAAAACGATTTTGAAAGATCTATATCTCCATTTTCAAATCCTGTCAGCTTAATTGTACCTCTAATCCCTCCACCATCTTTCTCAAGGAAGGCACCATAATTCTTTAACATTGTGTCATAAGTAAATTCAGTAATCGTTATTCCTCTGCCTAATTTGTATTACTATAAATTTAATGGTTCAGAAAAAGTTAGTTTAATTAACTGTTAATGAATGTGTATTGATTATTGAATTCTTAAACTGTCAATTGACCTACTCATACACAAACACACACATGATGATTTTAAAATAATTTAATATTCTGGTACTATCCATGGTAGGTGTTTCACCTGTAAGCCCACTGTCTGAGATAACAGCGAATTGAACTGTCTGGACCACTTTGACCCAATGACCAACAGTGTTACCTTTACTTGGAAAAGACATGGAGCTATATGAGAATATAAAGACAATACCATGATTAAATTCTAAAGCCTAACAATTGCAAACAACAGCGTTTCTATTCAAGAAAACAAAGGGAATTCAACTAGATATAGGATCAGCAAAACCACATGGATATTTGGCATGAACGGAGCCTGAATAAAAATGGCATAGGTATATGGGATGAAAACAAAAGGGGGGAAATAAGTAAAAAGTAAGACTGGAAAACTGGAGAAGAAATCATCCAAACTAGCAAGATGTTTGGTGCAGTAATCAAGAGACATTATCATTATCAACTTCACCAAGACAGAGACATTATCATTATCAACTTCACCAAGACAGAGACATTATCATTATCAACTTCACCAAGACTGAAAGAGTTAACAAAAGCTGGATGATCACCAGTACTACCCTGCAGATCATTGTGCTAAAGCCTAAACCTCCAGCCACATTATTTTTCCTAATATAATATGACTTCAGTTTGTATAATATTATCCTCGTATATTTTCACTCACTAGTATTAATTACTAAAGATAAAAAGCTGCAGAGATATATGATGAACCCAAAACTAACCCAGATTTCATATAATATATTCCTCCCAACAGTCGGAAAACCATTAGGCACAACCATAGATCACAACTGCTATATTCTTAGATGACAACTTGGAGCCTAATAGCCGATAATGCAAATGTTAAGAACTTCTGGCCAACTAAAGAAGTATGCCATCTATTAATAAATATAGCATTCATTTGACTGTACAATATCATCACCTATAAGCTGACCATTGATAAATACAGGCAATATATCATGGATGCCATCTATAGTAAGTTTCAGAGTAACATCATTTTCCTTCCAAAACAAGATGTCGCTATCTGAAACATATATTTTGCATTGTGTATAGAAAGATGATTAGAAACCATAAAATGAATATGTTAAGAGGGAAGGAAAAAAATGTTTCTTACCAAAATTTTCACTGCAAATTGTAGAATAAGTTTGGTACTTTCTGGAGAAAATTTTAGCAGATATACAAAGCAAGAGATATTCAGCTCTTTAGGTCTTGTGTCTCCTTATGTATTTCTGGCATGTAGAACATCTTATTCTACTCTTTTGATCTTGTTAGAGATAGAGATTGCAATTGGTCACACAGTTGTTACCAATGCCTCAGAGAATTTTATCCATCTTATAAAAATTTAGAAAAAAATACCAAAACTACCCATAAAAGATTCGAAACAAAACTACCCATGAAATAAAGAAACGAGTTTGCTATCCATGAAAGATGAGTTCCGTGTGACAAAACTACCCAAACGTCATTAACGAGCCACTGAGTTTGGGTAGTTTTGTCAAACGAAACCCATCTTTCATGGGTAGAAAATTCGTTTCTTTCTTTTATGGGTAATTTTATCAACGCCCGAATCTTTTGTGGTAGTTTTGGTATTTTTTCCAAAAATTTAAAAGAATGAAGGAGAGGTTTAGATATGTAGTAGCGCTATGCGTTGGGTGAGTGACACCGAGGTTACTTAGTTTGTCTAGGTTATTCTTGAGCAGGAAATATATTCACCATCCTTGTCCCCATACTCATATTGGGGTCAGATACACATCTCTGTCCCCATACTTGGTTAGATACTTCATTGGCTAAATCCTTAAGCTTGTTCAACAAACAAAATAAACAAACAGGAAAGAGGAAAACCGACACAAAAAAAAAATTGTAAGGAACCAAGGAGGAGTATCCTTGTATCCGTGCTTCAAACTTCAAAGACAAGTTATACTTAGTGAGCATGTTAAATATAAAACTACTTTTAAGGTTTTACCTAGAAGCTTAACACTGGGGAAAGTTGGTTCTTGGCACCTATCTCTAATGAAATCTTTACCTAAATTAAACTAGGTAACTAGTAAAGCATGCATGCTACTTCCCTACTTCGACATTAAAACAAACCACATAATTTCCTCTGTAATGATGCACTATACCAATGCGGAATATTCATGGATATGCATATTTACCTGGTTGAATACAAAAGATAATCAGATTGATCTTTCGTTAAATTTAAATGCTCCAATATACCTTGCACGGTGAAATTGCTGTTACACCAAACGTGAGTTGGATCTTCTGCAGTCACCCAAGAACTTGAGCTGTGAGAAATGCCATCTTGATTGATCAATTTCTGGGATGGGAAAAGACTTGAGACAAGTGGCAAATCAAACTCTAACAATTTGACTGAAGTTTGTGCTCCAATCTGTGCAAATTTAAATATGAAAATGTCAGACAACCTGAGATAATAAACACAGCTATAGTAAGTTTAATAATCGGCATCTTAAAACATGTATACCTTGCAAAAAATTACTACTTGAGATTACAAGGAATTTAAACAGGCACAGTACAAACAACCCCAAGTGAAAAATATTTTCAAGTAGAAAATTATTTTAGTTATAAAAATATTATGAGTATTGAGTAGAAAAGTAGTTTAATTATCAATTTCAAGTTTCAACTGACTAATATGTAGATATTGGGCATCAGATTAACTATACAGATTACATAAGAAGGTACTAAGTTCATTGTGAATGTCAATGTTACCACAAAACTTAAATTTACATGCTGTAAATGATAACACTAGCTTCTTCTTTTTTTTCCCGTTTTGGAATAGGAAAATAATTTGTTAATGGGAAAGAAAGGAGCCCAAAGAGAGGTGGGATAAGGTATCCTCACAAAAAGGAAGGAGGAGTTAAAAATATCTGGTACTCAACTGGATTGAGCCATTCAACAAAGCATGCAAATCTCTCTGCATATCTTCTGAATATACACAAAAATAGAAGACCATTTGCAGCATGACATAGAAATTAGAAGGTAAACCCACCCAAATTTTGTCTAAGCATGAAATCCCATTCAAAAGGGAAATTTATCTTTCAAAATAAGAGTTAACAACTTTCCATAATCCTTTACCAGATACAATGACTCGCAACAAATTATTTACTAATCAACATAGTGCTTGAATTCTATAAAATAAGCTATTTAAGGCTTGGCTCAAACCTCCTGCTTTGGACCCAATTTTATGCATGTTGCTGAATTAGCTGCCACCAGAGCAGGCTTAGAAAGTTTTAAAGCAGCATGTAAATCTTTCAAGTGACCCCATTTTGGCTCACTCAGCAGACCTAGACAAGCACGGTTCATTAACTGAATGTCATCAACTATCTCAACAGCTGTATGAATCCCTCGATGCCATCTGAAAGAACAAATTTTACTGTTATTATTCGACATACCGTACTCATCAATTGGAGCATCATAATCATAACTTGAAATTTGCAGGGGTCCCGCTGCAGTGAGGCGAAAATTCGTTCCACCAAAAAACTGTAAACGAAAAAGGCTGGTCAACATGCTGGTTGCAAATAAATACCATGAAAACCAAAATGTATTATCAAATTAAATGATACATGAAATATTAGGTTCATCATAAATATATCTTAAGTTCCACAAAATAATAATAATAATAATAATAATAATAATAAAAGAACGAATAAAGGATAATATATATTACATAAAAGAACAATAAGGTGTCGAAAGCATCAGTACCAGATCTGAAACTATGATAAACTTTAATTCTGTATTTTCAGTTTCAACACAGCAGGTCTGGCTGAATCTGCCCTTCCAAATTGGTAATGTTCTTTTGCTTATTATAGTACAGTTTCGTTCAGAATTAACTAACAAAAAATAAAAACGAGAAATAGAACAGCAGAAGCATGACTCACAAAGAAAATAATAAAGGGTATCCATTTTACTAGAGCAGTAAATAAGCCAAAATAGAACTTTTAGCTAAACTAGAAATTTCATTTACTATAAAAATACCATATAGTAGTTTTGAAAGCTTCTTCCAGGCTGGAAAAAGCATGTGACAGCAAATGCAAGGTCTTCAACAGGTATTTGAGGCAATCTTTCACCCACTGAGTACACATACAAAAAATTAGTCAAAATAATCAATGTATTCATCACCTCACAGATTAAGATGTCAAAAATGACTAAATTAGTTCTTTAACATTCTCTTAACACCTACACACAAACATGCAGACTTGCAAGCAAAATGGAAAAGCCTGCATTACTTTACAGATCAACATGGCATCTAGCAGCTATCCAATCAGATGCTAATGTGGCTTGGTGAATCACAAAGTAGCATTTTAGAAAGAAGCAAAAAATATAGTCCATAAAAAGAAAAATCAACAGTAACATTACAAAAATGGAATTTTGGTAAGGATATTTACGATGAGGAAAACTTTACTATCCATTAGGTTAATGATATACCTTAACTGGAAATATTTTAATTAAGTTTCATTTTCATTATTTTTTCCATGATCAATAAGACAGACCTGAACATAAGCACCTCGCATACCATAAAATATATATAAACAGTTATCACAATTGTGTTCAATAATGGAAGGTATTAACTTACAATATCATATGGAGCATCGATTTGCTTGCACATGACCCATGGAACACCAGTACCAAGACTTTGAGCCATTCGAGCTGCCCATTTAATGTTACTGTTTACCTCCCTTGCCAAAGGAGCCCTCGATGATCCCGTATTCATTCTCAATCTGACAATAAAACTTAATGCCTTGTTAAACTTAGCATTCTACAAAAGGAAGCATCAAATTTGCACTTGAATGTGGCAATACTAAGATATAAAAAATAAATAAATAAAAGATACACATTGCCAATTATCTAAGAAAAATTAGGTGACTGTCCATGAGCTTCAAAACTAATCCAGTTATAACTTGATTTGATAATCAAAATACAACACTGAAAAATATAACTATACCAAACATTTTAAATCAAACATACAGTTTCTATAGATATATCAAACATGTAGGAATAATCACCAACCTTTACCAATCATAAGGAATGCCACATATATAGCATGTCACCTATGTAGGTGATTTTCCAAGAGAATGTAATATAAGGAATTTTAAGAGAAAAATTCAGCGAAGAGAAATATCCATAATCCGGCAAACAACTACTACCAAAAATAAGACTTACCAAGGTACAACAAGAATATGGAAAAGAAAAAGTTTACTGCCTATTCTGGAACCACGGGTATCAAATTCCCATAAAATATGAAAAATAAAACCAATTATGCATAGAAAGGCCAGACTCCATATAGTCCATACTCAATTCCAACCTGCAACAAAATTATAAGACCTCCTTGCAAAGAAAACAGGTTTTCGTCTCTCATTATATTCACCACTTTAGAGACAATGGCTCCATCTCTGCCAAAAATAAATGAAAACAAAAAGAAAGAAAAGAAAAGAAACATCAATACCATGGTTAAAACAATTATTTCGAGGTTCAATAACAGCAATTACTATGCAGTTATGTGCTTACAAGGGCAATTTAGATACGTTATTGCAGTAGTATTGTGTGGCTGACAAAATGACTTAGTTTAAATTTAGGCTTTGTTTATAGAAATATTAGTTGGGTATTAAACAACAAAAACGGTCATTAGACACCAAAAAAAATAAATAACGGTCATTGATTGCACAGTATGTATGTTTGTGAGAATGCAAGCTTGCATTGGCAAAGTGAACATTGGGGATTATAGCATATTATAAGGCAACACAGACACAGTCTAGGTATCATGAATCTAACAAAGTGATGCAGAGATTGCAAGCGATATTCATACTAGTGCATATACAATTATGATGGACAGAGACACATGCACTTGTCAGGTGATTTGTAGTCAAAATCTGAGAACAGTAAATAAAGTGGAAGATTCCATATAATAGTATCAATTACAAAAGAAGAAAAAAAAGGTTGCATATCTGCCAAGAACAAACATGAAAGAAAGCATGGCATTCTAGCTTGAAAGGTTCATTGTATACCAGGAAATAGGAATATCACACAACCACACAGGAAAACCCCTGCAAACATAGCACATAAACAAAGGAAAATTGTGAAATTTGGATCTACTTTTCAAAGTAAGTATATTAATATGAGCAGGTAACAGATGGATAGAATCTACTGAACAAAGTTTATACTTATATCTGACTTATTAAGAGTATTGTCAAAAGCTAGCGC
Organism: Stylosanthes scabra; assembly: GCA_036250425.1. NCBI lineage: Eukaryota > Viridiplantae > Streptophyta > Magnoliopsida > Fabales > Fabaceae > Stylosanthes > Stylosanthes scabra. The sequence goes on from JASCZI010060422.1 coordinate 146,090, forward strand.
ACATCTCTTTGCACAAAGCAGAAATAACTCCCTGACTTTGCAGAATCAACTTTGATGCATAATTATAACCAACCCCCCCCCCCCCCAATTCTCCCCCAAGGCCGACGATTCTACAGCATCAACACTTCTTTACAGAAAAAATTAGTTAACAGTTCAGAACGTAAAAGTTGACAAGTTTGAAATTTAAAAATTATCAATCAACCAAAGAAAAAAATATAAATTGACATTCTCTGCTATGCAAAATATAAACTATTACATGAGTTGAAACATCACAAAAAACGTTTCCAGTAGATATGAATGAAACCATTCTAGAAAACAGCAAGAACTAATCCACAGTAACTAAACAAATAATGATTGAATGAAAATTATGCAACAAATGCATTCAGATGAACATTATAGTTTGCAAGTTCTAGTGATCAACTTGTTTCACTAAAAAAATACATGAAACATTAGAAACTTAAATAACATGAAACTGCATTAAAATGGGAAAAGGGTGATACCCAAAGTTCCACTCAGCACAAGCATAAGGTCCTATACGCAAAAAGAAATAGAGTCCCTTGGATGCAACAAGCTTCGCAAACTTCACAAGGTCATATCTCCCTTCAAAATTATACGGCATGAGTGCAACATGAAACAGAGAAATAACTTGATATTACTAAATAAAATAATAATTAAAACCAACGCAAGGTTACCCCCTATAATATCCTTGAGTAACATAATTTTGCACCTGTCCTCTACCTGGTTCATGGCCATTGCAGAAAACGTAAGTTTCAATTACATCTGCCCCGCCTTCCTTGCTCTTTCAATCACATCAGGCCGCATCTGTAAAAGCATTATGCCAAATGCATGAGACAGCTCAACATTACAAGTTAAATTACATAATACTCTTTCATATCATATTCAACATTAAAGATTGCTGGATCAGATTAATCAAAGCTGCTATAATTAACACCTTCTTTTCTTCGAAAACACCTTCAATTTCCAGTAGCAAACATGAACTAGAGTGGGAGAGTGATAACGCGAGTTTTATCCGTTGACTTTACTTGAAAATTCAGGCATATTCATGATCCTGTATCCTGAACAAGATCATGATCATCCAACACTAGAATAGAAAATCATCAGATCATGAGGCCATATATGTAAAACGTTAAGGCTGCAATTTTATGTAGGGTGGTGGTGATTGGAGCGCAAGAAGAACATTGCATTAGTCAATAAATTGAGAGAGAGAGAGAGAGAGAGAGAGAGATAGAGAAGAAAAAGACCTCTGGAGTGGCACGAGGGTAGTGTATTCCGGCAGAGATGAGGATGCGATGGTTGCCGTCGATAATGAGAGACCTGTGATCGTAGGTGACATTGAAGGGCTTGAAGTATTGCTGAGCCTCCGTGACCGTTAGGAAGCAGAAACACGCAAACAGCGCAATTCCGATTCTTGAATTCGACGTGACCGTCTTCTTCTTCATCATTCAATGAAGGGCACCACCAACCGGAGAGAGAGAGAAAGAAAAAGATAAGGCAGAAACGAATAGAAGCGGAAGCAGAGAGAGTAATGAATAATGAGTAAGTACACAACCCAGTAAAACGATGGAAAGATGGAACAGAGCCTACTGTGTGTCGTCCACACTCCACAGCATCTTTCCTTCCTTCCTTCCTCGCTTGCGTGCGTGGCAATACTCAAAACGACGTAGTTTTTCTTTCATGGGCTACGAAAGAGGAGAGAATCAGAGGCAGGAAGAGTGAGATGGAGGGAGAAGCCCAATATTAGGGTTATGTAGAAGTCTAACTCTCATACAACCGCCTTATATACACGGTACATAGCGTTTTTTCTAAGCCCACTGAGGCGGTGGTGTTGTTAGCGTTAAATGTAAGCCTATTAGCGTTAATTTTAAGCCCAATCAGCGTGAAATATAAGTCCGATATTTAAGCCAGCTTAATCTGTGATGCTAACGCCAAATTTAGGCGCAATAATGATTTGGGTCGGGTCCATCCTGACCCACAACAAAGGGGCCGAATTTAGACGCAACCTATAAGGGAAAAAAACATCTCATGAGAGAATTCCACTTTTTAATTTTTTTTTTTAAACAAAAAAAACAAAGCATAGAAAAGCCTAAGGGCTAGATCATGCTGAACAAGAGCCAAAATATCATTATCATTCATAAACGTTAACCATTCCTGATAATTATACTGGTAGGGCCGTAGGGGTGCACATGGGCCGAGCCGGGACGGGTTTGACGAGACCAGAACTCGGCCCTAATAACATGCGGGTTTAATATTTTTATGTAAATATAACACGAAGTTGGATTTGATAAGACCTGGACCCGACCCTAATAGACCCGATATAAATTAATATATATAATTTTATAAATTTTATATAAAAAATTAATAAATTTTTATTTTTAAACATTAAATTTAACAAATATTATATTATGTTTATACCAAAATCAATTATTTTAAAGCAAAAATAATATTATATAATATACAAAATATTAATAAAAGTATAAAAATATAATATTTGACCAATCTCACTTTAAAATGCACTTTTAATTTAAAACAAGTGACTTCGGGACAGGACCGGGAGACCCGAAACAAGGCCCGAATCCGGCCCAAAAATCACACTGGGCCACAAATAATGAACCAAACCCGGTATAATTTACACCGGGCCCGGGCCGGGTTGCGGGCTGGGCCAGGTCATGTGCACCCCTACATACTGGGATGAGGAAGCCCACCACGCCATATAATCACTGTATTAGTCAAACGCTGACAAGGAAAAGTTGCACTGACCAATTTCATAAAAAAAATATACCAACAAAAAAAGTTATATAAAAAATTATGAACAGTTACTGTTTATAAAAAAAATACTAACAAAAAAAATTATATAAAAAATTTAAATTATAAAACTATTACTTTTAAACATTAAAAATATTAGAGTGGTGCTAGAAAATCCACGTAATGTAACTCAGCCACATAATATAACCATAGGGAGCAAATAAAGGCTCATTTGTGAAAACTTCATAAAATTCTAAATGAATGACCCAACATCATAAAATGTAGGCTTCCTAGTTAACTCTTTTATAATTTTTACTTTTCAATTAATAATAAATTACACCTTATACTTGGTTTAGTTGAGTGATCATATAAATTTTGACACAAATATTATTTACACACTAAAATTTTGTTATTAAATATTTATGTATAAACATATATATTATTTAAATAATTTTAATGTATATTTTATAGGTTAAATTAATTTATAGGTCCCTATAATTTTATAAAATTTTCAATTAGGTATTTATAATTTTCTTTCATTTTAATTAGATCCTTATATTGTTTTAAATTTTATAATTATGTCTTTATCGTGACAAAAACGTTAAAATTAACGAAAGATTTTATCTCTAAATTGAATATATCACAAAAACTCATAACTAACTCTCTAAATATGACATTTTTCTCTATTTTAGAATAATAAAATAAACATTATTCCTCTTCTTTAACATACTTCAAGCTTCGTAAACATATAAAACTTTGATTCATGCAAGTCTAAAATATTTTCAAAGAATGTTGATGAAAAAGATAAATAAAAAATATAATTATGTGAGTATAAACCTTACGTAAAATGCAATGTACGATAATAATAAATATTCACATTTTATAAATATTTTCTTTTAATATTTATTGTTAATAGGGGTCTAATTACAAATTTAAAAATAGTATAGGAACTCAATTGAAAAAAATATATAAAAATCTAATTAAAATTTTAATAAAATTATAGGACCAGTAGAATAATAAAACATATTTTATATTTCAAGATGTATTTTATAATCACTTATTTCTAGCCTGCAAAACTCAATTTTTTTTTGTTAGAAGGGTATCCTAGACCTGGCAGACCCAGACTAACTAATCCCTTACACCATATTGAGTGCCCATTTCAAAAAATTTAACGTAGTCATATCTTCTTCTGTTTGATACATGATAATGTAAAACTTTATTTACACATCAATGATTAATCCAATTATATTCTTTATTTTTTATGGTAATGGAATATCCTTATTTCTTTTTAATCTAAATCTCTATTTCTTCCCCCTACAAATTAACCATTTGTACTTGCTTATTTAGTTATTTAGTTATGTACACTTATTTTATTAATTAATTTCAATCAAGTCATTTATTTCTATTATAAATAAAAAATTATTTTATATTAAATATAATTTTATATTTGATATAAAATAATTTTTTATTTGATATAAAAATTAATGATTTGATTAAAATTACTTAAAAAAAATACGAGAAAGTTTAGGGAGCCCATAATTTTTTAGCAAATAAGTGGTCAATAGGTTTTTTCCTTCTTTTCTCTCTCCTCTTTTATCATCTATTATTTCCCTAATTACACTACTCCCTATTAGTCTCCTAATATTAGTTCCGTAACATTACTCAAAAAATACGTGTACATCTAGTACTACTGGTATTTTGGAATGAAATTGCCTATTACATGTACATATAAGTATATATGTAAAGTTTCTATCACACTAAATCAAATCCCTGATGCATATTTGAGAGTAAAAAATCCTTGATGCATACGAAGTCATAAAAACTTAAAATTATCAAGGAATGAGCTTAGCTGAAAAAGAAAGTAATTTTTCATTTGTCCAAGATACGCCAAAATAAGCAACTTATTTGTAATAACCGAGTTTTATCAATTTGCACTAAAGCTTAAAATATATAGCACACACTATTAATAAATATTAGTATCAATAAAAGCACGTAACCCTCCCAAATCATATAGCCAATCAGTCAAATTTAATTCAAAGATTGTCTGAGTTAATACAAAGATATTAATTAGAAAAGTAGAACTGATCTTTATAATTATAAAGATCTCAGTATATTAAATTAAACCTTTTAATATTGAGCACAGATTATAAACTCTAATCAACACTATACATTACAAGTTTTTCTATATAAATAACCTTTTATCATGCCACTATCAATTCGTATTATTCAAATTCAAAACTCTAATATCTCTTTTCTCTCTTAAAACCATGTCAACAAAAAGTTTGGATTCTTCTCCTTCTGAATCCTCTAGCATCTCTGGCACCTCCGAAGGGAATGATCATACACTTCTTAGTGTTGATAACAACAACAAAAGGGACAATGATCTAGCATCCGCACCGGATCAAGCCTCGAATTCCAATGATAATGATGGTAATTCGCAAACAATGTTGAATTTTGTGAAGCTCTCGAACAATGTTTCATCGATTCGTTGTTCTTCCAACGTGAAAGAGCTCGATTTTTTCAATGCCGGGAAAAAGGCGATGGGATCATCATCTTCTTGGGCTAATAACATTGACGAAGGAAGAGAAGAAAACACCGAAGAGAATACTTCTGAGACGAAAACTTTCTCTTGCAATTTCTGTAAGAGAGAGTTTTCGTCCTCACAAGCCCTTGGAGGGCACCAGAATGCCCACAAACAAGAGCGTGCGATAGCGAAACGTCGGCAAGGGATGGACACGAACGCTCTTGGTCACCTTCATCACTTTCCATATTATCCTTACTCTAGCTTTCCCACAAACCCTTATTATGGGTCCTACAATAGGGCACTTGGGGTAAGAATGGAGTCCATGATTCACAAACCTTCTTATCCTTGGTCTGCTGGCCATCATAGATTTGGTCGAAGTCATAATTGGTCAACGCAAGGGATTCTAAGTTCATCATCATCATTAGCACTTGATAAACTAATTATTGAAGGTTTGCAACCAAATAATAATGAAGGTGCCCAAGGTGGGGTTAGTGGAATTCAAGCAAGTTCTTCAAATTTGAAGATAGAAGATGATAATGGTGGTAATAATAATGGAACTACTCCCGAATTAGGAGATTCTTCTACTAAAGATGTTGCTACAAATCTCACTCACCATGGCACGGATGATCATGATCCCAAGCCATATAATAAACCATCTAGTTCTGAGTCTCCAGAGCTTGATTTGTCACTTAAGCTTTAAGTATGAACTTTAATTCATATCAATTATGTAATTTTTTTCTCTCTCTGTATGTTTTCATCTTAGCTTTTATTTACTTCATGCATTATTGATATTATTTCTAGTTACTTTTTCTTTTGACAACGTCATAGATTAAATGGTAATATATGGTATAAATACGAATGTGCATTACACATTTTTCGTCCTATCTTGTGTTATCTTTTTCATTCATAAGCATTTAGCACAAAATATGTGAATCAATGTCAGCGTCTTCTCTTGCTGAGTGAACTTGTTTGATAAGGCAGTTTTCACGTCTTAATAGTTAATATGATGATTCGATTCCTATTTGCAATTGGAAAGGATTCCAACAACGCATCGTTAATTTCGGGTTGTCACTTTAAGTAATTTTCTTCAAGTTTTTGCTCATTATTGAGTTTACTAACGGAATGAGATCAAATCTTTGGTATTTAATTAGAGTTATTGTCTTCTTTTATGAAGATACTTGTATAAAGTTTTTTTTTTTTCTTTCACATTCCACGTATCGAAGACTAATGTGTAAATTATTAAAATATGTATTGATTCTCTTAATTCTAAAAAATGAAAATGGGAGTATTTTTTGTTTTGAAAATAATAATATTAAATTATGAAATTTGGAGTTTCTAAAGTGGGATTTCAATTTCAGTATTTCACATGAGAATGTTAAAAATTAAGGGAGTTTTATCATTAGATTAATAAAGAGCCGATACTCAATTTAGTCCTCGAAATTTGAGTTGTAAGTTAAAATGGTTTCTAAAATTTAGAAACCCCATTTTCGTTAACGGAAAGTATGATATCTAGACTAACTCCAAATATTTAACCCACCACCACTTATTCTTATTGTCCAAAAAAGTAAAAAACAAAACACACACACAATTAACGCATCTGCACAACGCATCTGCACAGTACTTGTTTTTTTTTCTTTTTAATTTATGTAGTTTAATTTAAGTAAAATTTGAATAACTCTAAATTTCAAAAATCATTTTAACTTATAACTCAAATTTCAAGGGCCAAATTAAATCTTAACTTAATCAATAAAATTAAAATTAGGGCTAATTTTTCATCCAAAAGTGAATATTTTATTTCCCTATTCATTAATATTATGAAGAGCAAATAAGCTGGTGAGGATGAAGATCTGATTTTATAATGCGGTTATTATGCATCGTTTAGCTTTTAATGGGGAAGTTTTTTCCGGATTGAAGGTGAATATTATTATTTAGAATTTGGATTTTTTAAGTAAAATAACTTGATAAAGTGATAAAATAAAATATTAATTAACATTAAATTTGTAATGTTCATTATATGCAAATTCGACTGATTAAATACTTATTTTCTCACATTTATCCTATTATTCAAGGCTTTCTATTTTTGGTAAGTTTCTATCTGATACTGAACGCTTTAATGCACTTATGCTGCAAAAATTATTAAACAAAGTCAAAATTCAAGTGGTGCAATAATTGGTCGATGCTTGTCAATGGTGCTGACCAAAATCTTCTGACTCAACTCAATGGGTGCAATGGAAGAGTATGACAACACCATTGTACCAGAATAATCATTGGCTAACTCAAGTTTCCAAATTCCAACAACACATCATGAATCATGATTCATGAGGGCTCACGTAATCTGCACAACTTCATCAACATTATTGGCTTTGTTGACAACACACCTACCTCAGTAGAACATCTATTTCTCCCATTAATTATTATAAAATAATATGCAAATGGTATTTATTATACATAGAGCTAAAATAACAACAGAAAATACACACATAAGAAGTGGCATAATAAACAACATGCATGGGTGTGTCTGTCTTCACCTAACAATAAACCTTTTTTGGATAGTTTGATTCCTGATAAAATCAATAAACTAAAAAGTGAGCGCAAAGAATTTCAGATATGAAGAGGACCCAGTAACTTAATTCTGCACAGGAGAATCAATTCACAATTTCACATACAAGAGTAAAGGTCAACTTGGTAGGAGTAAAAAATGTAAGGAAGAAAATGAAGTAACTATGAGCCTAGATCCATCTCTCAACTTTCCTCCATCTATATAACCTCCAAAATTTCACTAGTAACCAACTATCAAGCACACAGGAATAGCAAAACTGACTTGTATACAGAACACTTGGAAAGAAAGCAATACAGGAACTTTTTTCAACTCATTGAATGATATTAGGTAAACAAATGAGTTAGATTGGAAATTATAATCCTCATAACATTCATCCTTCAATGGACATGTTAGTGAATTCCCGGCTTGGATTGTCTCAATAGTAGCAGCATTGAAGGTATTAGGTAAAAAATGTGACTTTTACAATTCAAGGTTCATAATTCAGTAAGGAAGAAACAAGGAACAGAATGCATTATTATATATAGAGAGAGATAGTTACACCAAAAATGTTTAAAACTAGACAGAGTGTACAATCATACCTAACTGAAGAGAGTACATAAGTACAGTTAAGAATGCATACGACAGTTATGTGCAATTTTATGCCTCCTCTTGAAAACGAAATAATCCTTGGACATCATCATCCATCAACAATGAATTGATCTTCTTGATTGTCTCCCTCAACCCTAGTGTCGGCATGAACCATTCCATTTACATGATGCATATTTTGCATCATTTGTGAAATATAATGGTTGCTAGCACTAGTATGATCAGATAAACCAGCAGGTTGAGCAGTCCATTGCGAGAATATACCAAGTAACTGGCTAGTAAGGTTTTGTTGCTCATGAAGTATTCGGGTTTGCATTTGGCCCATCTCTGCTCGATGCTGATTTAGCATCTCATCAACCCTCTTCTTCCATTCTAGCCTCCTGCAATTCATTCTCTCTTCCCATTCCCTCGCACGAATCAACTCTTCCTCTTTTCTTTTCCTTTCCATCTCTTCAATCTCCTTCTCCATAGCTTCCCACTCAGGCAACCACTGCCTCCTCACCTTCACCCTATCCTTCTCCCTCTCCTCCAATCTCTTCTCCCACTGCTTATCAAGCTCCACTCGGACATTCTCCCTCCTTTGTCTCTCCCTTTCCCTATCCATTTCACGCTGCTCGAACCGAGCCTCCATTTCCCTCAACTGTCTCAGCTGGTTAGCTAGAAACCTCAATGCCTTCTTTTCCATCCCCTTAACCACCTTCCTCTTCTTCAAACTCGACCCTGTCCCTTCGCCATTTTCACACGCATAACCGTTCTCTGCATCATCCCTCACCTGACCACCACCACTACCATTACAATTCTCCTCCCCTTCCTCAACATCATACTCAAACCCCAAACCCATCACCTCATTTTCCATAGCAGCCCCAAAATCCCCATCCCCATCATGACCAATCTGCTCAAACTCAACTATATCCATTTCCCCACCCCCACTGCCGCCGCAACCACCCTCAATAAACCCATCTCCGTGATCATGATCTTGATCCCTATCCCCATCAACAACCGCCATCAAATCACCACCACTACCATGACCACCAACACCAAGTGGGACATCCCCAAACACATCCTTGTACCTCAGAAAATTAGACCAATGAGTGAGCCCCTCCACCCAATCAAAATCACCATCACAATCCCCACCTTGAGAAGAACCGTTCTCCAACCCGGAGAACTCGGGCTTCTTGATCTTCTGCTTAACAAGGAGGTACTGGTGGCGCATATTCTGCACTTTTGTGGACACGTCTTTCCAGGACCACTGCCAAGGGAACGCGATGGGGTCGCGGAGGTGGTGGATCGTGTTGACATGGCAGGCGATTGGCTTGAACTTCTTCTCGCGAGTTCTCATCTTCGCGAGCGTGCCGTCGCCGACCATCTCGCCGTACTTGTCGATTAGGGTTTTCTCCTCCGCCTCCGTCCATTTCTTCCGCCGAGGAGGAATCATCGCAAGCCAATCCCGATAACGGTAACAGCGACGGCGATGAAGTTGGTGTTGGTGTTGATGCCTCCTCCTCCTCCTCCTTCTTCTTCTTCTTCTTTTTCGGCTTCGTCAAGCACCAAAACCTTGTCGTGTATCGATTCTGATTGCATCGAGAACAGGAAAATAGCGAAACTAGCTTGAATTTTGATTGGTTTGGAATTCAGAATTTTAACCTAGCGAATGAACGATTGATTGTCTCTGAAAACGGAGAGGAGTAACATGATAAGCGGTGGTGGCTTACCTAGTGGAACTTCGGAGGAGGAATCCAAATTGAGGAGGTGGCTGAGAGTGTGGTAACAAGCAATACAATGATTTTCCCGTGAAGTTGGATTTTTCCCGAGAAAGTGAAACTAGTTGATGTGGCTATCTGGGGTGGGATTCAACTCCACAAACACTCGTGTGCAAAGAAAGCACAAAACTTAGTTACCAGCCAATTTTACATGTCTTTTTTTTTTCTTTCAATTTTTTAAAATAAAAAATTTAAAAATCTTTTTAGGAAATTTGAAACTGTGGTGGGCGTGCCGGAGTGGTTATCGGGCATGACTAGAAATCATGTGGGCTCTGCCCGCGCAGGTTCGAGTCCTGCTGCTCACGTTAATCCTTTATTTAGGAAAAATACCAAATTTATTTATAGTTTTATTTAGGAAAAAATATTAAAACTACCCGAACTTCATTAATCATAATTTTGGTATTTTTTTTCCTTTTATTTTTGATCAATTCATCATGATTAGTGAACAGTGATTATTGATTACACTTCATCAGTCCACACAAACATGCAAAGATGAAAAAGCATCAAAAGAATAATTTCACTTCATCTACATTTACACACATCACAATCAAGTTCAACCATGGGAATATTTCAAGTTTGAAGTAAACAAACGACCATAACAGGAACTGATAAATAAGGCTAAAACTTCAAAGGATCATAATCTCACGTTAATCAAGATTATTGTTAATCTTTTGGCTATTCATAGGCAATGATAAAATAAAAAGAATCTGTTTCCATAATTTATTCCTAAGAAGAAAAAAAAATTATTCAATAGGAAAGACTACTAGGAGAAACTAAACTGTGGCATCTATCTACATTTTCCAGCTATGCTTCCTGTAATCTTTCAAACATGATGTATTTTTGGCTTTGCCGTTTTTCCATTACAGTATACATCTTTGAAAGACCATTTGGCATAACCTTCATCAGATTTTTCTAAAGGGGAAAAGACCATCACTGCAGCACAGCAAGCTTTTAAAAAGGTCCACTGCCTTCCTGCGGGTTGCTTCTAGTGTGATCTGGAGTCATGAACACCGGAGGAGGAAGTACCGGTTTGTCTCCCATGTCCTTAGTTTTGTGGAGGAGAAAGGTCCCGGATAAAATCGTGACAAAGCCGCACAACTCAGTGGCAATTTGAGATGCACTTTGGGAGTCCCAGTCCTGCACAGCACAAAAAAGAAACCACCAAAGTAGATGATAAGAAGTTTAGAACTTCAGAGTTCATTTGCATAGTGCCAACAAAGGTTTTCATGTGCAAACAGATCACCAGATTTCTGTTTTTCATAGTTATTTATGCATTTTCAAAAATCAAAATCCCCCCTCGGAACATGGTATCATTATTATAGTAATAACAATAATAAAACATCTAGCAGATTATGATTAACCTCTCCCTTGCCATAATGTTCCACTCCGCTGGACTACAAAAGGATCATTTACCATTATATTTTTTTTTTTCTCTTCCTCGATCTTTTAAAACTATACCATGTTCATCAGATTTCAAAGTATACTCTTGGTCTTTGAAATACAACCGTGTAAAGCTACATGGGATTGCTGTACTTTGGTTGAAAATCAAAAATAAAGAATAACCAAATCATGAACAGATACTGACAAAGAAGTTTTCTTTCACTTTTACTTTGACAGATTTTCCATCCATATCTTTCTTAGATTTTTACTTTGCCATGCACTCTGAGGAAGGCATTTTTATTTCCACAAACTACCAGATTTTAAGATAGTGTCGCTGCTAAGTACTTCTAAACAAAAGCAACAAATGTTTGGAACCCAAAAAAAAAAAAATCATCAGAGGCACAAAAGGTATGAAGTTACCTTAAACATGATTATGCTGGCAAAGATGGTAAGTGATGTAAACATGACATAGTAAACTGGAGATACAACGGCAGTGTTGAAAGTGTCCAATGCCTGCAAATGTTTCCAGATTAAACTAACAGCATTATAACTTAGTTAGAAAGGCTCTTATCTCAGACTGCTAACTCAACATACTTATTTTAAAGACACAGACAGAATGCTGAAATGAGGTGAAGTTCGACAGTGAGTCCATTGGAGATACTAGAACAAGTAAGATCCCGTGCTATTCCTAGAATATTGCTTGTTAAGCTTTATTCATCCGTGACAAATCAAATTGTATTTGGGAAAAACACTACAAAGTCTCTTGTTTAAAACTTTTTTTTCAATATGCCACATACTGGATTACACAATGACATCATGACAGAAGCCCCCCAAGAGGGAGAATGCATAATCTTCTTTTTTAAAAAGCAATGCAAATTACCATCTACAACTAGGTCTCAAATTCTGAAATTCCTAGAAACAGCAGAAATGACTATGGACCTAATTCTTCAATAATCAACAAATAGTATATTTCAGCACTGATAGATATCATTCCTAAGATTACCTTGTTCAAGTAGTTAATCTGTAAAAGACAACATCCTATCACGACCATCGTAAAAAACCAGGTCTGAAAATACTTGAATTGATTTGTGCCTTCAAATGTAAGCTTCAGAGCTATTCCTACTGCTTTCACTGCCATAACCTATAGTATGCAACAACAAAGGAACACCAATAATTTCGACGATGCTAAGTTTATGGTCAACAATGACTCATGAGAGTTGAAGATAGTCAGTACCGTGATTGAACCTGTGAAAGAACATATTCCAATATATACGATCATATGGGTCTGTCCATAGCGCGGAACACAATAGACAATGAGAAAACCAACCAAAATCACCATAGCAACAGTGTATAAAATAAAACCTGTTCATGAGAGAGAGAGAGAGAGAGAGAGAGGGATCAATGTTAGCTACACATTTATGAATGCTTGGAAGGAACAAGTTGAAACAAAGCAATCAAGGGTGAAAGCATACCGGGTTCTGTAGCAAGCTCCCAAACTTCCTTGACAGAGTGAATGATTCTTTCATGTGGAGCATGCAAAACGATAGTTGTAGATCCAACTACACAAAGAGCACATCCAAGCACACCAAAGATGTGCAATCTCTCTTT
>JASCZI010060422.1:160678-175191 GCA_036250425.1 Stylosanthes scabra
GAGTGAAACTGAAATCCGAACGTGAAATCACACAAATCATGAATCATAACATGAAAATCAGTTGTGGAATCAGATTAGTGGAATTCCTCGTAACAGGATCTAGATATCAGTGAATGAGTGACAGAGAAGAATGAAGGGAGATACGTACCTTCGGAAGCAAGTTGGTAATGGCAGCTAGAAGAAGAAGAAGAAGAGCATGATTCAGAAGAAGCGAGAACGTGGAATTGAATTGAATTGAGTTAGCAATCCGTTACGCATGCATCAATAATCCTCCTCCTCCTCAAGAAAGAAAGAAAGAATATAAAATTAGTTTTTCAATTTTAATTTTGTTGAGATTTTTTTAATAAAGGTAGTTCTCCGCAACCCGCGTGTTCCAGTGCGAATTTGTAATGTTGGGTGTGATGTGTTGATTTGTTTTTGTGACAGTGGTTTATATATATGGGAGTGTGAGGGCGTATTTTTTTTTTTGGTTACAATGCCCCTCCACTTTCCACTCAAGAATGATACAATTAGAATCACAAGAAGCTAAGCCAATGGGATTTGGACAGATACTAATTTGCGGATACTACGGATACTTTATAATTTATTTATACTTCCACATTCATAATTCATCATGTATCACTATTCTTTCTACATGTTCTCATGTGCATTGCACGTAATCTATGTATTATTTGTCAATTATATGCATAACATTTCACTCATCCAATAACCAATTTAGATTGGTTATTTATCTCATTACTCCACTTTCAAATTTAATAATTCCGTTATGCAATAATTTATTGAACAGTAATAAATCCTTAAATGAAATTCAGATTCATAACGAATTAGTTTTTGGTTTACCGAATTATATATGTAATAATTTATTGGTCAAATAATAGATTCTAAATAAAACTCAAATTCACGACGAATTAATTCTCGATCTGTCGAATTAAAAGTTGCCGTGAAAAAAATATTGAAACACCAATATGCATACTTAATGTTTATGATGTATTTATCATTTTATAAGTTTTTTTATTTTATTATTCATTATTCTAATAAATAATTACTCAATTGAAAAACATGTAATATACATATAAATACATACAATTATATAATGATTAATTTGGCGGATTTATTTATTTAGTATATTCAGTGTGAAAAATGTGTTTTTATTTTTTGTTTGTTTGTTGCCCCTGTGATGGCAGGAATGAAGAATCAGTGTACAAGATTTTAGAATTCAGTTACTCAGCACATAATTAGCATCTTCTTAGTGGTGAAATCAACAACACAAGAAATCAACAAGATTTGAATCCAGGTGTTATGCGGATTTTCTGATTTTCCATAAATACAACTTAGATTGAACTTTGAATTCATGATGTAAGTATCGGTCAATGAAGTGCATCAAAATCATAAATTTTGGAAAGAAAACGTGAAGAAAAGAAATCAGAACAAACAACAAAAATCCTGAAATTTAACTACACTTCACAGAATTCTGAAGTGTTTCAGCTTTACAAATTACAAGTAGCAACTGAAAACAAAATAAAACTTGAAAGGGTTCAGATGAAGTAAATATAAAACTTGTAAATAGCTTGCATGAAATTGTAAAGGTGGAATGAACCCTACTCAAAAAGTAACTTGGAACAAAGTCAGTAAGTCACTGGGATGTGAAATTGTTTAAGTGTGTTCCTGAGTGAAGTTTCCAACCCTGGTTCTATGAACACTTCTGCTATTTATAAATGGTTCCTTCTAATCTCCTTCTGCCACGTGTCAAGCTTGAAGAAAAATTGTTCCCGCCTATGCAACCTCCAAGTAACTTCTAAAAACTGCCTCCGAGAATCTTGGTGAAATCTAACTGCCCCATGTTTGAAAACTCGAACTCGATCTTGTTCCTTTCGTTCACCTATGCTTAGACTTAACCAAAATTTTCTAAGTTAACTTTCTTGAAAAATCTTTACAGACAAAATCGAAATCGATTATCAAAATCGATTGAACCTTGTATTTTTATTTTCTCAAAATCAAAGACCCCAATTTTGGAATAACAATAACACCACTTGATCAACACACTTGACTATGAAACTGAATATAGCTCTTCCAATAAAAAAAAAGCACATATATCGAAATCAAAAACATCAACTTCAATTACCATTGAATCCAAACTAATTTTTTAAAATACTTTATTATAACAAAAATACAGGCATGCTTGATTTTTATTTTTCATATCGAAAAAATATTATTTTCGATATAACACCGCCAGGTCATTGCTTAAAATGAGTTTATCTATTTATAGAGTTTATTGAATCCTGAGAAATTGGATTTGACCTACATGGCAACGGATTGATTGAAATAAAGATCTAGCTTTCATTTTATTTCTCGACCACAAAATTTAAACTCAATATTTTTATTATTATTATTTTTTAAAAAAAGGAAGATACCAAACCAATCGAACTAAACAAAATGGTATTGTCATCCTTTTTAGGCTTCTCACTACTTTTCTTCGCATTTCTCGTGTTGTTTTCTCATTTTCCACCCGTTTATAAGCTGATGTGAAACCGAGACATGTGAATTGGTGAAGGAATCAAAACTAAATTGAAATTGACCAAAAAAAAAAAAAGATAATTAAAGCATGTTTGCTTAAGGCTTGAACTTTATGTATCGTAAGTCTGAATCATTCAGTATCGAAAACAAGCGTTAAAAGGGTTTACATTTGGATTTTAAATTTTTTATTTTCAGTGTTTGTAATAAGATTTTAATTTGTTATGTTGGAAAAAGTGAAATTTTACTCTTTTTTTTAACAATTTCTTTTTTAAAAAAATAGAAAGCGTTTTCTTCAATTAAATAGAATTTAAAATTATAAAAATACCACTAATTTAATTTTTTAAAAATTAACAGTTTAATTTTGATATAATAATTTTAAAATTTTGTTTTCGTATTTTTATCTAATTATATATTGTTACGGTTAATTAGGTATATCTTTAGTTCGGTGTTACTGATTTTTTTTTAAAGACTTGTATCTGAAATTTAGAAGACCATTAGAAGATGACCATTAGAACGGCATTATTGTTGCATTTATTTGATAATAAAAAAAAGTTTTAAAATGAAAAGATAATTGTTAAAGAACTTTTTGTTAAAAAAAAAAAGTGTCCTTAAACATGATCAAATTAAAGGAATGAAGAAAAGGTTTATTACTATTATTAACTCGCTACACAACCTTTGAAGTGTAGCAAGGATCAAGACTTTAATATAAAATTATAATTTGAATCAACAAAAAAGGATGTTTTGATATCACGAAAAAAAATATGCCATGCTATTTTAATGCTAATTTTGGTGTCTAAATTAAAATTTTCAACAGGTATTAAAATTGTCTATAAAAATGATTAAAATAGTTCTTTTAATTTATGAATAGTAATTTCCTTTCATTCTTAATTTGGGACATTTATTTGGTCATATTTAAATTTTGGCTATATTATTTTATCGAAAATACTATTTATATATTAAAATTTAACCACTAAATTAATCGTCAAATATATATGTAGGAATATATGCATTATTTAACTAATTTTTAATATATATTTTATATTTTAATATGTATTTTATATTAATAATTATTTTAGTGCTTAAATTTTAATATGCAAATAGTATAACTTTTATTTTACTCATAATATGTCACGCTAAGACTATAATATTCCATGTTAATACTAAATTAACAACAACTAACTTAGAAGTTAAAACTATTTACATACAACAATTTACAATATATAATTTCACGAGATAAGATTTCCTTATTTCTAAGAGGAAGAATGGATAAAGAACATATTTTTTACATATAAGATAAAAATATACATAATTTATTTAATGAGTCAATTATATACATAAATAATATATTTTATTAAATATATTTATCTCTTCATCAACCAAACTTTATTTTTGTATATCATAAATAAGGTGTATTTTTATTTTTTTAAAAATAAATATATTTAAGAAAAAGTATTATTTATATATATATATATATATATATATATATATATTTAAGTCGTTAAATAGATAGTATATATTCTTATTTTTCATATAAAAAATTATGTATACTATTTTTTTGGGCTTGAAATATAAATATTCTAAATTATGAAAAACATAATTCAAAAGTCAAAAGCTAAGGCATGCAACCATGCCACCATACAAGCAACTGAGCATGTATATTCTTTAGTCATAGTTTATTCCCCTCAACATGGGTCGAGTGTCTCTCACCTCAAAACAAAAACTTTCAAAATAGTCAAGATGCATATGGTGTGTTTGGAAGAGAGACTAAAATTGAAAAATTGAGATTGAGAAATTAAAAGATTGAATTAAGTTTATTTATTATGTTTGGTTTAAATTTATAAAGAAATAGATACTAGAAGGTAAAGAATGAATTAAGTCAATAAAAAAAAAAATAAAGACTAATATTAAAAATTTTAATATTATATGAATATATTTGAGTAAAAAAAATTATTAAAATTTCAGTTCCAGTCCCTCCTAACTAGAGGTAACGAAAATACTGAAATTTTGAAGACTGAGACTGAAATTTTAATTCTAGTTCAATACAATACTGAATTTCGATCTCCCAGTCTCAGAAACCAAACACAGCTTAATATCGCTTAGAGATTAAAATTGGTATTTCTCAATCTAATAAATTAAGTACTATTCTACCACCAATAAGTGTTTTATTTATGAGTTTATCAATGATCATTGGATTTTTATATACATAAGATAAAATTTAAAGTTTTTACACTAACTTAAACAGATAAGTGAGCTAATCACTATACTAACTCAAATATATTTAATTATTTACTATACCAATTTTAATTTTTTAGTATATTTATTATATATTCATTTAAATAAAATATTAAAAAATATATCATTAATAATACTCTAGAAATTAATTTTGATAAAATGTAAAATAATTATATATATATATATATATATATAATTACATAATATTTTATTAATAAAAAATGAATGTAATTATACATCAATTAAAGCGGTAATTAGCAGTAAATCAGTTAAATTGGTATGATTTTAGGATAAAAACCATTTTTAAAACAAAATATCAATTTTTTTAGTTTTCAAGGTAAAACATTATGAACTTAAATTTTAATAATAAAATATAGGAAAAGTATAGGTAACCAATACTTTCTAACCAACAAATCAACCAACAAAAAATAAAACATCCGAAACTATTGTTTATAGAACATCCACAATGAAAGTTATAGAACATCCGAAACCTAAAGTAACCTCAACCAACTTTATATTTTGTAGAAACAGAACATCCGAAACATAGAGAAATAGAACACCCAATTTAAATTGTTAACTGATGTTGGCTGAATTTTTATTGGTTACCTAGCATGATTGTAAAATATAAACAATTTATTACGTGGATAGTAAAATTTTAAATTGTATTATTATCTAAATTATTAAATTTAAATATTTAAAAATTTATATTATATTCTTAAAAAAATTATTATATATTTAACTAAATATTTCGGTTCAACATCAATTAGCCATTAAATTATTAAACTAATCATTCAATCCATTTAATGACCAATTCAGTAATCACAACTTGAGTATTACATACTATTACAAATTGAAACCATGAGTAAAATTTTAAGAAACTTTAGTGATTACAAATTACCAATAGTTCTATATATTAGATCTACTAATTACATAAATATTAAACTTTTGAATACTATTCTATACTTTGTTTTTGTTTTCTGAGAACAAATTTTAGCTTAGATCTTCCAAACTGAAAAATTATGTAAAATAATAAATTTAGAAATTAACCTGTTGAATTAATAACACTATTATTATAAGTAGATTTATCAAATTAATCTAGTAATCAATCCCTAACTTTAAAACATAGTACAGTATCTTTTTGGAGAATCAAGACTGAAAGAATTCAGAACCAATTGCATATATAGTAGAATTTATTACTCTCTTTGCAACCATTAATTCAACTTCGCGTATATGCAGGACTAATTAAGTAATTATATACGTAGTTTAGTTTAGGGCGAAAAAAACCAATATATTCCAAAATAACTCCAATATTATCGAATTACACTAAACCATAAAAATATCAGATTACACCGTTCTTAATATATTATGAAATTCGTGGCAGAGTGTAGGATTTTGGTGAATCTGTGCTATCCTGCCACGGATTTGGAGCTTCGTCAAAAAAGTTGGGAGGAATTCGTGGCACCCTGTCACGAATTCAGGTGATTCTGAAAACCATTAACAGAGAGTCGTGACAGCACGGATTCAGCTTGGCGGAGCTATCACTATAAATAACAGGTGGTGATCCCTGGTGAGGATGAGAGACGAGCTAAGATGGCGGAGGCGGATGACGGAGTGCGGGACATGAGGCGACGAAACATTAGTCTTGTCGGTTGGGAATGGGTGGATTAGGCAATTAACAAAGGAGAGTGGCCGATGATACTTTTACCGTGATAGTCCTCTTGCACATCCGCCGGTTTAAAGTACGTCGGATCATTCTCCAATGAATAATCATTGCGGAGATATGAGCACCTCCGTCCAATGGTTTAATACCAGGCCAATATTTACACTTTTAGAGTTTATTTACGATGAAAGTGTAATGTATAAAGTCTTTTTTTTTTTAATCTATTGTAATAAGTTATGATTCCATTAGTCTTATTTAATTTGCATTTGTTGTTTGTAAATAAAAAACATAGTGAAATGTAATGTACGTACGAAGTCTTTTTTCAATTAAATTTTGGTTTCGCTTAATTATTTTTATTTTAACTTTTTGTATGTTGTATCAAGCACAATGATTTTAGATCCTTTGAGAAAAATATAAAACAACTCTATTAATTCATAAATATGTACATAAATACATCAACAAACAATGTTTGGAAGTTCCGAAATACATAGCGTAGTGCGTGAAATAAAATACATGAATAAAATAAAGAAAATAGCGCGTAAACTACATATGCCATCCGCCAAGATAAATCTGATGCTCAAGCCAAGATAAATCTCATGCTCAAACCAAGATAAATCTGAGATAAGCTCATGTCGATACATGTTCTCTCTAAACCCTGAACCTTAAACATTTTGTCATCTGCAGCGATTTCCTCGATCGAGCGTTCTGTTACAATGAAAAGCCAAACACATCTCTCTACCTTTTTTCTAACTCTCTCTAACTATTCTCTCTCACTTTCTCTCTCTAACTTCTCCTCACTACGAATCCAAATGACCCTGCCACGGATTTATTTGAAGCACATCTGAATCTGTGGCAGGGTGGTACAGATTCATCAAAATCCTACACTCTGCCACGAATTTCATAGTATATTAAGAACCGTGTAATATGATCATTTATTTAATTTTAATATAATTTAATAATATTGGAATGAAAATGAATTATTGTAGTAACTTGGCCTTTAGTTTATGTACAGTGACTTCTATGAAAAATGTTAAATATGTTATGTATATTACTGTTGTGTATATATACTTAATTTAGTATTTTAAGACACAATGTCTTTATCAATATTTTATCTATTAAATACAATTTTATATCTTTATGTCTATCTAACGCAACTACATTAAAGTTTATTCTCAATAAAGAAATTATTTTGATTGTCATCTTCATTTTTTATTTTGGTAATTTTGATATTATTATATTTTTCAGACATGTTTGGAAACATGAGAAATATATAGTTCTCTTGTAACCAAGAAAGAAAAAAAAACCTTCTCTATCAAATGACATATTTTTTCATAACGAATACATGGCAATCATTTAGAATAATAAAAAAAATTCATATTAGATAAATTGCAATTATCCCACTAAACTAATATAAACCTTTTTCTTTGGGTGACAAACTAATATAAACCTATAATTATAAACCATTGCTACCTGTTTTTACACTTTCTTCAAAATGATGAAAATTGACCGTTAAAAGAAGAAAACAGTGCAAGCTAACTCAACTTTAAAATGACAAAAAAAAAGCACAATTTGAAAGAAAAATTATTGAGAGATGACAAAAAGACGAGGATATTAATAATGAGAGCTTATTTGGTATGATATAAATGATAAAGAAATAAGTTTTATTAAAATAATTTAATTTTCATGCAAACGGTTTTACACATGATGTTATCATATCATCAAAAGTAATTAGTTTTCAAATTCATTATATAAAGTCATATAAATATATGAATCTAATTGAATGACTAGGTACAACTGTTTACACCGTCAATGCATTAAAATTAAATTCTTATTAAAATTTGAAAGAAAATTTATTACGAGAGATAACAAAAAGATGATGATGTTTTAATAATGGGAGTTTATTTGATATCGATATAAATTATATAAAAATTAATTTTATTAAAAATATATGGGTTTTATATATGTATTTTTTAAAATTTTTGTAAGAAGAGAATATGACGAATAACAACGGTGTTAAATATATTTAAACTTTTATTTTTATACTATTATATAATTATATTTTTCTATAAAGAAGTTTAGTTTGAGGAAAATTATATGGGCAAATAGAATTGAATCAATTTGAGCAAACAAAACACTAGTCATCTCTCTTATTTCCTCCCTCCTTTCACCGCATAGTCACTTTGCCACCACCGCGTCGCCCTCGCCACTCACCACACCACCTTCACCGACACTCTTCTTCCCTGCGTCGCCTCCTCCTCCTCCTATTCTTCTTCTTCTTCTTCTTCTTCTTCTTTGTCCTCGAGCTTCACCATCATCGACACTGTCGTTATCTTCGTCACTCCGTCACTGTCGCCGTCACTAGTTCTTCGAAGAGGAGAAACGAAATTAGAAGAGAGAGAAGACGTCGCTGGTTCGCCGGTGGAGCAGGGGGAAGCCACCACCGCTCTCCACTGACGTCATCCTTCTGTGGTGGTTGTTCGGGGCTCACCGTCGCCGAAAAACACTGCCAAGCAGAGAGAGGAACGCGATGGTTGTGTGGCTGGTTTCCATGGCGTTATCACCGTGAGTTCTCATGCTGCGGCTGTTACCAATGCTGTGGTGGTTGTTGCTGCTATTGTGGTGAGGTGATGCTGCTGTTGGTGATGGTGGTGGTAGTGAGGAGGTTATGAATGATAAGATGAGTTTTATTTAGATGACAATTTTGTGGAGTTTTGGATGATAATTTTGTTAGTTTCGGATGATAACTTCTTTAGTTTTATATGATAATTTATAATTGGATTTATTGACTTTTTAATGACTCCCTAATTATTGATTTCGTATTATTATTCTTAATTTTAATATACTTTTAAAATTATTTTTATATATATTTTTAATTACATAATGTTATATAATAAAAATAATTATCTCTTATATTAATCTTCAAAATAGTCATCCAAAAAATAGATTCAATGGGATGATTGTATAAAATATTTTAGGAAGATTAAATGATATGCTGCAAAAGCGGCGATATACCAGTATTCCAGAACTTTTAACCGTTGATCTTAATTATAAATTATTTTATAATTAAAATCAATCTAGATCAATGGCTAAAAAACGGTGGAATACTGATATACCACGGTTTTGACGACATACCGTATAATTTTCTAATATTTTATATTATCTGATAATATAGTAAAATTAAATTCCGAGATTAAAGTAAAAAGTGCATCTGTTTTTTCCTTCTTTTTTTTTCCCTTGTCTAAGCGTGTAGTTTACACTTTACAGAATAATTTTCTACAAACCGTAATGCTGGTAGCAGAAATGTTATTTTAAATAAATAAAAAAATTTTGTATTTTATCAAAATACACATTTTTGGGATATTTATCAAAATAAAATTCATTAGCAGTATTGGTCCGGATTGATATTGGGTTATTTTCAATACCAGTCCGGACCAATAGTGGGCCAAATTTTTTTTTAAAATAAAATACATCAATACTAGTCCTACATGGGGCGGTACTGAGTTAATATCAATACCGATCCTTCATGGGGCGGTATTTGTTCAAAATTTAATTTTTTAATTTAATAATATATATATTAATTTAATTATTAGCAATGATTTAGGTAACAAATTAGATTGGAAAATATATTAATATCAATAAATATATTATATTTTGAGAGGTAATTTACATTGATTTAATTAACATATCATTAATGTAATGATAATAATAATTCAATCATCAAATTAGTGTAATAATATATTAATTGATTCAATTGACATAGCATTAATGTAATAATAATAGTCCAATCCATCTTAAATAAGGAAGTCTTGTAATGGATTGTAAAATAATCTTTTCCGTAAAAAGAAAAAATATAGTGAATTAATACAAATATACAATGTTTCGTTCTTTGATTTTTACTCTAAATTTTATTTAATTATAATAGATGATAATACCCAAATCTACACAATGTTATCATTCGTGGGTCCTGAAAACAATAATTTCTATGCCTTAATATCTTCATGACTATTATTACGTTTTTTAATTTGGATTGAAATTTAATTCGATGGATCCGATTATTATTACATTAATGCTATGTTAATTAAATCAATTAATATATTATTACATTAGTGCTATGTCAATTGTTCAATGTAAAATTACGGCTCAAAAATTAATATATTTATTGCGATTAATATATTTTCCGATCGTAATTTATTATCTAAATTATTGTTATTAATTAAATCAATATATTTATTATTAAATTAAAAAATTAAATTTTGAACCAGTACCGCCCCATGAAGGACCGGTATTGATATTAACCTAGTATCGCCTAATGTAGGACCGGTACTGGTGTATTTTATTTTTGAGTAATGCTAGGGAGCCAACGTTAGGGAGCCCATGAGTATAATTAGGGAAATAGTGGGTGGTAAAAAAGGAAAGAAAAAAGAAGAAAAAACCTATTGGCCACCTATTGGCTAACGAACTATGAGCTCCCTAAACTTTTTTTTTTATTTTTTTAAAAAAATGGGAAAAAAACAAAATTGCCCCTGACCTTTTTAAAACCGGACAAACATACCCCCCACCTATGGGAAATACTTGTATGCCCCCAACGTTCAAAAAAACGAGACATTCATACCCCGTTACTTAGCACTCACGTGATCACTTTGGGTGAAGGTGAGGTGGCCGTAAACGGGTCTGGTGTGGCCGTTACGGCTCCATCTGAACCTCCAACACCTTCCCAAGGAGACACTAGCAGCAGTAAGTGCATCAACGCAGAGGAAATTCAGGTTCATGGAGACTCCAGGGATCAACAAGCAGCATTAGATGTCCTTGTTGTGCTGGAGAAAATTGTTTTTTGATTAGCCAAGTAATAGGCACCTAGGATGGAAAAAGTAGATGTTATCATGTTTGTTAGGACAATTACACTGTTTTTTTTTTTATTACAAATGTCACTTTCATTATGTAATGTTTTGTTTTGTGTTGTTCAAACTTAGAGGCACTTTTGCCTAAGTTATGATGTTTGTAAAGCCAAACTTCTGGGGTTTTTTTGTTTAAGACAAAAAACTTATGAATATTGTTGGATGAAAAGTTAATGTTATCATATTTTCGAAACTTATGAATGTTATTGGTTCTTTTATATTGCCAGGTAAGTTATATATGGAACACATTCCATTCATGTTAACATAGCAGGCAAAAAACTTGCTTAATTCATACCATAGTTTTTATTATAATAGGTTTTCATCAAAAGGATAACATATATAATCAGGTTTGCTTCTTCCATGCACTATTTCATACATCACACCCTAATCCCAACAATATATAGAGACACTGCCCAAACAAACAAACCCACAATTACCCACAATTTTGGCTTAATCTTCCTCTCCATTGTAGCCACTCTATCCTCTAACCCTGCAATCCTCGTCTCAAACCCAACCATGGCAAAGTGCTGATCCACATCTTCATTATCTTCTGCATTTGTCATTGTACCACTTCTTGCCAGTTTTGCAGTGTGCCTATTCAGCCACTCGAAGAATCTGCAGTGGGGCAAACTGGCCTTCTGTCACAAACACATAATGAAACATATGCTCAACAACATATCACTCAGCAACCAATCAACCAC
Organism: Stylosanthes scabra; assembly: GCA_036250425.1. Classification (NCBI taxonomy): domain Eukaryota; kingdom Viridiplantae; phylum Streptophyta; class Magnoliopsida; order Fabales; family Fabaceae; genus Stylosanthes; species Stylosanthes scabra. The sequence continues at coordinate 172,681 of JASCZI010060422.1, forward strand.
GCATGAGAAAGACACAAGAAACCTTACCTTGAAGAATGGACAGTCGAAGAACAACCTATTTGGGTTGTTTGCTGTTCTGGACATGTACAACACGGCATACACCCCGCATCGGCACTTCGGCGCCACACCGTCCCTATCCTCCTCTACCCCATCTGGCATGAATACACCTTGCGTGGATGACGATGACCTCTCCGATCTCCCACCCGCACCTCCGGCGCTTCTTCTCGAACCTGAGGAAACTCCTTCGTTATTCATCTCACTTCAGATTCAACTCTTCAACCTTTGAATCGAATTGGGGAAAGAAACCTAATTTGAAGCCTTATTACAAGTTCTATGATACCAAACGACACCGTTTACTCACCAAACCTATTTAACCACGTTGGATTATCCAAGTAGAGCCGTAACGATCACATCAGACCCGTTTACGGCCACCTCAGCTTCACCCAAAGTGATCACATGAGTGCTAAGTAACGGGGGGTATGAATGTCTCATTTTTTTGAACGTTGGGGGCATTCAGGTATTTTCCATAGGTGGAGGGTATGTTTGTCCGGTTTTAAAAAGGTCAGGGGCAATTTTGTCTTTTTTCCTAAAAAAATTGGTCCACTACCGGTATTAAAAATAACCCAATACCGATCCGGACCGGTACTGCTAATAGATTTTATTTTGGTAAATATCCCAAAAAATGTGTATTGTAAAAAATGAATTTTTTTATTTATTTAAAAAAGTTTTTCGCTGATAGCAACAGAAATTACATAGTTAATTTCCCACTTGGACCCAAAAGTGAAAGTCTCATATGAATATTACAATTGTGAAGCTCAAAGCCCAAACCCTGCCCACATTCAACGCCAGAGACCAGAGAAAGTTAACAGGTGCGCTCTCTGCAATTCCCTTTCTCCTATCAAACCTTCTTCCTCTCTCTCTCTCTCTCCCAAAATATCTTAATAAAATTTCCCATCTCCCCTTGCTACACCTAATCAGCTTGGGACTTCTTCTTTCCCTTTTATTTCCATGCTTTTTCGCGGTTTTAATTATCCAAATCTTTGGAACCTGATTTTGAATCTTCATATCTTAACGTAACGCCGTTTTCGCATTCTGCATCAAATTCAACCTATTCTTGTATCTTATTTATCCAGTAAGCTATTTTATTATGTCACTTTTAGTTGTTTTCTTGTTTTTAACCTAATTTCTAGGGTTTCTCCTTTGATACTTTGCTTAATTGTCAATGGGAGCTGAGTGTGCTTCAATTTAACACTTCAATTGAAGATTTCCTTCACCGATTGGGCATTTATCGGAGATTCGCTACTTCTTGTTTTCGATATCAGGTAGGGTTGATGGCTGATCGGAGTTCGGCTGTTGCGAAGCCGGTTTGGATGAAGCAAGCCGAGGAGGCAAAGCTGAAGAGCGAAGCCGAGAAAGCCGCCGCTGCTAAAGCTGCTTTCGAAGCGACCTTCAAGGATTTGGAGAAGAGTCGCGAGAAGGGCACTGTTCAATCTGACAGTGAATCAGAGGAATACGAGGATTTGGCCAATAAGCCTATTGGGCCTGTGGATCCTTCCAAGTGCACTGCGGCGGGTACTGGCATTGCCGGTGGAACGGCCTGTGCGCCTTCTTCGTTCACAGTGGTGACCAAGGATTCAGATGAGAGGAAGGTTTCAAGTGGGGGTGCACAAGTCAAGGTGAAGGTGACGCCTGGTTTGGGCGTTGGAGGGTCTGATCAAGAAGGGATTGTGAAGGATATGGGTGATGGAACTTATAATGTCACTTATGTGGTGCCCAAGAGAGGGAATTACATGGTCAGTGTTGAATGTAATGGCAAGCCAATCATGGGTAGTCCATTCCCTGTGTTTTTCAGTGCAGGTATTCTCACCATTACTCTGCCGCAAAATTCTCTGCATTACTGTTTAGATAGATATATGATGCCATGTGTGGTCTTGAAATTTGAATTGCTCCTATAGTCCTAGTTAGCAGTTCTGATCATAATTCTACGTTCTAACATGTAGGCATTGTACCACTTGAGTATCATTTGTATTTTCATAAATTATTATTACAAACAGCATGGCATTGATATTATTGGATCTTAACATATTTTAATTTAATGAGAGAAACTTAAAGAAAAATAAAATTTCAAATTGAAAACAGAGCCAAAAAGAACGGAAAAGATTACAACTATTTAAGTTCTCTACCTCACATTGGCCTTTTTCCTTCCCCCCATTAATGGAACGTAGCAGAACTGATAGGAAGAAGCTCAAAAGAGAAGGATTGGAATAAGTTTACTTTCCTTCTTGGTTGGACGTTTAAGAATGGAACAGAGTGGAACTTGTTAATTTTCAATTTTCAATGCTTTGACAGTTTGATTTGTTATATTGCAGGCAATAGTAGTGGAGGGCTGCTGGGTTTAGCTCCCGCGTCTTCATTTCCAAATCTTGTGAATCAAACTATGCCAAACATGCCAAATTACTCTGGGTCCGTTTCAGGGGCATTCCCAGGATTACTGGGAATGATTCCAGGGAT
>JASCZI010060422.1:179839-226901 GCA_036250425.1 Stylosanthes scabra
TGTGCTGCTGCTTATATGTTCCTTCTCAAAATATTTCCATATTGAACTCATGGTAACTATCTGCAGTTTGACTACTTCTAGTATTAATACATTCTGGTTATTTATTTGACATTAAGTCACATAACGCGAATTGTGGTCCTTTAAACGTGGAATTTGTTGCTGGGGAATGCTGGAGGACTGTGGTGTTTTTCCTTTCTTTTAACACATGTAAATGCCTTATGAAGGTTTTTCCTTTTTTTTTTTTCTGTGGTGCAATCTTTTTTCCCTCTTTAGTTTTCACTTTTTCTGGATAGGGTAAGCTGTGGATGTGATGATCTTATGTGCAGTTGCAGCAAATCCTCTTCGTCCAGATTATTCTGCGAAGTTGTTCTTGGAACTTGTGTTTTCTTTTTTAGATTTGTATTTCATCTTGTGGGTAGAATATTTGAATATAATCTTTATCCCCATGCATCAAGTGCTCGACTCACCAATGTTTCCCCGTCAATTTGTCTTGTTGGCATTATGGGATTTACCAGTGTGCGTTTTCCCCCCAATCAGAATAGTCTATTAACAGAAATAAGAAACACAGCAAGTGTGCATGACGTGGTCAATCATGAATAAGTGGAATGCCAATAGGTTTGTTGGATTGGGTGAATCATAGTTTTTGTATCCTCACCAGTTGGTCGGTGACTTTTTCAGGGCCACAAATTTTTCTAGTTTTGCTCCATGCGTTACGTGCTGCTTGTCTCCTTAACCCAGGGTCATGCAGAATTAAAAGCATTTCACACTGGGTTTGTGCCCTTCTGGATTTGTTTATAAAGACTGAAACCTACATTTTTATATCGATGTGGCTTCAATAGCATTGACTTGGTCGCGTGTTAACTTATGCTGTATAGCGAAAAGCACGGGTCTTTGTTTCCATCAACATTTGGATTTGATTTTAAACACAAATTATATCGATAATTTTCAGACAATATATTGTCAGTGTTGTGCATATCATTAAGTACAAAATTTGCTAGGGTAACTACCTACACACCCACGTATCCTCCCTACTCGTTTGCTTTTATTTTGTTCTTTGGTATTAACATCCCCATCCATATCGTTTTTCTTTGGTAGTACGTGCATATATTTTCTAATATGATTAGGTTACGCGTAACAGTTAACAAGAAAGTTGTAGCCATCGTGGTTTAACAAGATTTCCTTGAGTAGTTGGTTTATATTCATAAGATTATGATGTCAATGTTGCAATTCAATAAGACTTTCTATTAACAAGTATTTCTATTTACAACGGTGCCTATAATGTTACGTTGTTGAAGCTCTATCGTAAGGCGGTGAAGAATAGATTTGATGTATTTCAAAAAGTAGATAATTCACGTCCAAAAAAAGGTAGATAATTATGAGTTCACCCAAAAAAAAAACATAATTATAAAGGTTATATTTATGAAATTATAAATATTAAATTAAATAAAAAGTATAGAATATTCTCTCCATAGTATTATTCCCATTTCTAAGATAAATAATGGTATTGTGCATTGATAAAGCGAACAAGACCTAGTTACTATTTCACTAGGCGCATGTGAACTGCCACAATAGTAATATACATTCTAGAGAAGTTATGCAAATCCACTTAGGTGTGCCCGACTTAGAAAATATGGCGTTCCGATTAGAACCTTCTTTTAATAATAAATAATACAAAATGCGCTTAGTATATTAATGTCATCAGAAATTCATAATTAAATCCGGCGTTGAGGTAAGCTATTACTCTATTAGATTAGACATTCAACTAGTTGTCACTGATATTTCAGACACCTCTAAATATTTATTGAAATTTAATTTTTTATATAATATTAGCATTTAAGTGCAAATCATCATGAGGAGTGAGGACACAAGGTTTGACTTTTATAATCGTTATCTCCAAAGCCAGACAGATAATAATATCATGGTTCTTAAACAGTGCAAAATATTTATGCAGGTATATTTAAAATGAGTCCTTATTTATTAGAACAACATTTCACGATGTAAAAGATATCGGTTTTTTTTTATATAAATATTTTTTAAATACTATTAACCTAAATAAATATTTTTATGTATATTTATTTTTTTATGTAACGTTAGTGTTCCCGCAGGCAGTGGCAGATGGACCCAAAATAGAGGAGTCCCGCAGGCAGAGCTCGAGGGAATGGGCCAATACGTAGTCCTTCGTCCACTTGCCGTTTCCACTATTATTAAATTATTATAAAAACATAATAAAATAAACCATTTCCACTGCCAGTGGGCGAGGGACTACGTATTGACTCATTCCCTCGAGCTCTACCTACGGGACTCCTCTATTTTGGATCCCTCTGTTTCTACCCGCAGGAACACTAACGTTATATAAAAAAATAAATATACATAAAAATATTTATTTAGGTTAATAGTATTTAAAAAATATTTATATAAAAAAAAACCTAAAAGATATGACTTTGTTGTCATATTTAAAGGTCAGGCAAAAAAAATATTAGCTAATAATATATTAAAACTATTATTATTATTATTATTAGAAAAATATAGATAATCAATAATTTTCTAACCAACCAATCTGTCAAAAAATAGAACATCTAAAATTACTGTTTATAGCACATTCACAATGAAAGCTATAGAACATCCGAAACCTAAAGCAACCTCAGCCAACTTTATATTTTTTTAAAAAAATAGAATATTTGAAACTTAAAACCAAAACATAAAAAAATATGAACATTTAATTTAAATTATTGACTGATATTGATTGTATTTTTATTAGTTACCTAGCATAATTATTATTATTATTATTATTCACTTACGCTCACCAAATATTCCAGATTACACAAATCTCATAAATGATATAGTTCACTGACTAAAAGAAAACTTGCAAAGCATATTAATTACCTTAGACAAATTAAAGTTCAAATCCAAAGGCAAAGATGAAAATTTGCATTTTAAATCTAATTTTTATTGGTTACCTAAATTATTATTATTATTATTCACCTACGCTCACCAAATATTTTAGATTACACAAATCTCATAAATGATATAGTTCACCGACTAAAAGAAAACTTGCAAAGTATATCGATCAACACCTAACTTATTAAATGTGTGTTTGGATTAGCATTTGTGAAATTAGATTGGAATGAACTTGATTTTGTAAAATTAATTTCGGATAAAAATGAATTTGTGCAAATTCTATATCAAAATTAATTTTGAATGGAAAGATTATAACTTAAATACAAGTTAGGAAATGCAAAAGTTATAATTTTTTGCTTCTAACACACGAGAGTTTAAATTCAAAATTGTGTTTGCGTTGGTATGGACAAAGAATTGCCAAATAAAAAATTAACACGTTAAAAAAAGATAAATGTGCTACTCAAATTTCAAACGGTAAACCAAACACACATTTAGTTCACTCTTAAACAAATTAAAGTTCAGATCCAAAAACAAAGATGAAAATTTGCATTTGAAATCTGATTTTATAAATAAATAAATAAATTATAGATATCACTTTGCTTTCACTCTATATAAGTCAATTTCATTCAACTGAAAATTCAGTTTTAGACTTTTAAGTCCCAAACAAGCTCCCAGCAGCCAGTCGTGTCCATATAAAGTTATAAATAGCAACATCAAATTAAATTAAGAGAGTAAACTAATTTTCTTAAAAGAAAAAAAAAGAGAGAGAGAAAAAGCAAACCCATAGAAGCTATAACACGTGGTTAGAGGCTTGAGAGTTCAGTCGTGAGCAACCACTCCACAACAGAAACAGAAACATTAGCCACTGAAATTCTTCTTCTATTCTATTCCTCTATTCTACTCAATTCAATTCATCTCTACACACAAAAACATTCAGAGATGCGCTGCTATTCCGGTTTAACCATCCCACCCACCGATCACCGCTTCTGCGTCCCCACCGCACCGAATCCCCTCTCTCTGAGGCCAATTATTCGCCCAAACCGAGTTACTCTCTCCTTCAAGAGCCCCAGGGCCACCCTCAACGCCGTCGCCGAGGAGGAGGCAGCACCGCCGCTTTCGGAGCTGACCTTCTACGAGCTTCTAGGGATTTCGGAATCGGGGTCGCTCATGGAGATAAAGCAAGCGTACAAGCAACTTGCAAGAAAGTACCATCCCGATGTGTCTCCGCCGGGTCGGGTCGAAGAGTACACGAAGCGGTTCATTCGGGTCCAAGAGGCTTACGAGACACTATCGGATCCCACTCGGAGAGCTATGTATGATAGCGACATGGCTAGGGGAGTTCACTTCGCCTTCAATGCTCGTAGAAGTTACCACCACCGCGATCAGGTTTTTGTTTCCCCCTTTTTTATCTCTTGAAATTTCAATTCGTTGTGGATTTTGGTTTCAGTTTCAGGTATTTTTCTTTTTAATTCTTGTTTGTTCGTGATTAGAAACAAGCTTAGGGTATTTGAAATGCTTGGATTAATGGATTGATTTACTCTATTTTCAAGATAGGGTTTATAGCGAAAAAGTTCTTGTAAACTGGGGTGTTAGACGTTACTCCAGTTGGCTAATGGTTAGCTTATTAGTTCTAAGTGTCGGGAGTTCGAATCTCGCCTGTGCATACAGGATACAGCACCCTAGTGGCGAGCTCAGATCCGCGGATTAATCCTCGGCCTGCCAGGCTGTCAGGCTGGGCGACGGTGAAAAAAAAATGTTACTCCGCCTTTGAATCTGTGAAAATTTTCCCTGCAATTTTGGGATTACCAGTTCCTTCGTTGACTTGTTTGAATAGATTTGTATTGATTTTATTTTGGATTGTGTCAACTTCAACCCCAGTTCATAATCCCAAAGACTTGATATTGTGCATTATAGTAGTATTTTAAAATTCAATGCATATATGTGACTCTTGAGCACACTTTGAGTCAGTGTACGTGTACCCTTAACCAAGTGAACGGCTAATTACAAAACCGACGATTCCATTACAATATACTTATACACATGAATTGACTATGTTGTTCTAATTATTTATTTATTCTGATAATTCCTTCAGAATTTTATTTCATAGTGATGAGTAATTTGTAGGTCCTACCAACATGATTCATGCCTTCTAAACATATGGAAGAAGTACAACTCTTCTAAACATGATTCATAATTTGTTGGTTTATTTATTTATTTATTTTTTTCTAATAGTCCAAGCGATTTGATTTGTACACAGGTTGAACATAAGAGGGAGTGGAAATCTCGTTGGCAATCACAACTTTCTGAGCTGAAAAGAAGAAGTAGGAGCAAGAGCATGAGCAAGGATGAAGGAGGGAACATGTCGTGGGCAGCTAGAATGCGCCAGAAAAGAAATGAAGCATCAGATGAATCATGACTGTCTTTGATTTCCATTGACCATTGTGTTGTCTCGAATCTGTGTATATGTATAATGTATATATCTCTATCATTTCCACGCTAGTTTAGCTCATATAATTTACCTTCGGTTCACAAGATGTCGTTTTTTTTACTTTTATGGTATCTTCATGAATTGATGCATCTACTATAAACAAACTTTACCCTGATACATTAATTTATGAATTGACTGAAAAAAAAGAAGAAAAAAGCTGAAACAACAGTTATTGTAGATCGAAAGGATAAGTCGGTAAATGTTTACAATAATCTAATCGTAGGTGATTATTGTGCATCACAGTTTGTGATAAACATGAATTCTGGTGTCGTTTTCTTGGCTAAAGTGATGTATTTTGTCTCTACTAATCATTCAGCATAGTTGAAGACTTTAAGGGATAAGGGGATAAATATGATGTGGACACACAACAAAACTAGAAACCACATAAGCACATATTTCTAGGAGCTAGCAAGCAGCCCCACTTGTGCCTCAGTGTTTATCATAATTGTCTCTAAAATATATCAGTCACAATTATTATTTACTAGTTTCCTGCAACCAATATGGTCCAGTTGCCAGTTTCCAGAGATTTAATGCTCATACGGCTACTCATATTTTTTTGGATATATGAGATATAATTGGAGATAAATATTGAGAAAAAATAGCAACTGATAACTGAATATATTAATGATACTTTTATCATTTATTGCATAAAAATACATAGAATTATTATATAAGTTCAAGGCGAAAGAGATTTTTGTGTTTCGAACTTTCATGTTAAAAAGTTCATAGTAAAACAAAAAAAAAACCAAAAGAATGAATGCGTTTAATACATTGAAAATTTAATTTTAAAGTTTGTTTGATATATAGAAAAATATAGATAACTAATATTTTTTTAATCAATAAAAATAAAATATATGTAATGATGATTTATATAACATTCACAATAAAAAAAATAGAACATTCGAAATTTAAATAAACTAATAATCAAGTAATTTTATATTTATTATAAAAAGAACATTCAAAATTCAAAAAATAAAATATTTAATTTAAATTGTTGGCTGATATTAACTGAATTTTTATTGATTACTTAAAAAAAAATTATGGACTTAAAACTTGAGCTTTCCAAATGCTGTCAAAAGAGGAGAAAGTGAGACAGCCGAGGCTTGGTGGTGATGCTGTTGGCTTCAATGGTAACTGCACATGGGATCGAATCGCAACTAAGGAAAGCTGGGTAATATTAGTGTGTGTGTGAGTGAGGGTGTATGTGTTTGAGGTGAAGCTTAGGATGAGACACTGTTGTCTAATCCATCCGTCCTAAAAGAAAAAAAGAGAGTGAGAAACCCATTTTTCTAATTTTCAAATGGAGCCGCCTCGGTTATTTATTTTATTTTTATTCCTCCCCTTATAAAGATACTATACTATTAAACAATCCATATGCATATGGTTGATCTGAGTTGCGCACATTTTAGTTTTCAACGTATTGGATGATGATGTTGTTAAATTATGTAACGAGCTCTTTCTACCCAGTTATTATCATAAATATCTCTTTACAGAAAGGTTCTGGACAAAGCATCATGATACCTTCTTGTTAGTCCATATAATACATTTAACGATTTAACACATCTTGGGATCTACTAACTTATAATAATGAATTCATGTTTTGGTTTTTCTGGCACGTGATTTATATTATTAGCATTTTGCTGTTAGCCTGTTACAGACTTACAGTATGATACGAAAATGATCGGTAATGTCGTCAACCCACTCGTAAAATCAGTGAATTAACTCGTAAGTTATTCATTCATTTATTTACTTTTCCCTTATTTTATTGTACAAGATATCTATTGATCTTGGGAATATTCGGACTGGTTTTTTTAAATCAAAATAAAAATAAATAATGAGTTATTTCCACTTAATAGAACAATATTATCTTAGCAAACAACGTAACTCGTATAGAGCTAGCCATTAGAAAATGGAAAACACATATTACCACACACACATACACACAAACATAACATGTCTAATGACAATTATTCAGTTACAACTTACAACCACTTCATTTTATTACATTTTGTGCACAATAATAACATACACTTAATTGATTAAAAATCACTCTCAAGCAGAAGACCATTAATCTTGAGCTCAGATTTAATCTTCAAAATTTGATCCTCGGGCAAAATCATGGTCACAAATTTCCCATCAGAGCCATTCTTGTTAGCACCTTTTGGCCATGGCATAACCAAAACAACTCCTTCATCTCCAACACCTTGGAGTGTAGTGTAAACAAACCTTGGTTTTTTTCCCTTCAATTCCAAGTCATACACATTGGTTTCTTCTAAGTCAACAAAACTCAAATTTGCACCATACACAAAGAAATCAGCCACCCCTTCATCTTTTTCCATTGCTTCTTCGATTTGATTCCTTTCGTCGATTCCTTGTTCCGCAAGCATGCTTGCCAAAACCTTAAATTCAATCTCAGTTATTGAACATTCACTTCCAGCTTCAACCTTGCTTATCACTTGATTGTTACCAATAATATCATTGCCATGACCCGGGTCGGGTTTACAGACGGTCACGGTTTTGGGCTCGAATCCAGGCCGAACTCGGGCCACACAATACCAAATCACAGCACAAAGGGATTCAAAAGGAGGGGTTTGCTCACCACTTGGGCCCCAAATTTGGGCCTGTAAGTAGTTCATTTGAGAGCCAGTTAGTTGGAAGGAGAATGTGACCATTTTGCAGTTGTTGGGTGGAATCCAGTGGTCTCCGACCGGGTCGATTCGCCTTACAGAGACTGGGTCCATTTGGGGACCAGTTCCGGTGGGTTTTGGGACGGGTCTTGGGATGTTAATGGGCTTGTTTAGGTCCAAATAGTTCATAAATTGTCCCCAGGTGTTGATGAATTCAAAAGCTGCAAATGGGTCACCAAGTATATGGGCCCAACTAAGGCCCAACGAAATTCCACCACACCTAAAATGAGTTACCTGAACTTAAAAATAAAAACCGAGTCATGAATTTTCTCCATGTCACTGTATTATGCATGAGAGTAATTAATAGGTTAGTTGTTTAGTAGTATAATTAATAATTAATTAGATTGATGTGTGGTTAGTTGCTATAATACTTTATTTTATCAGTTTCTTTTTTTTGTTCTCATGTGTCTTTTCTCGTACCCATTTTTATGAAACTGACCTATATCCAACATCTTTAATATTCCTTTATAATTAAGAGGAGTGTCTAATAGTTTTCATTCCATAATTTAAATTTTGGTTCAGTTATATTGTCAATTGAGGGAAATTAATTTTGATTGAGAAGCGGTTGTCTTTTTTCTCTATATTTAATACGGACTTTCCACCAACTTTTTATTTTATTTTATATATTTTTTTCGGACTATTTATTTCACTTGATCCCCACAGGGCACAAGGAAAAATGTAAGGAATCCTAATAATTTATTTTAATGATACAATAATAATAGTCAACAAAAAAAATAAAAGTCACCAAAAAAAAATGATACAATAATAATACGCGCCAAAAAACATTCCCTAACTTTGACTTGATATTTTTTTAATAGTAGTAGTTTCAATTCTTGAAAAATAAAAGGTGTATTTTTAAAACAAACCACTTTTTTGTATTTTATTATAATTCTATGAACCGCTATAACTATAATAAGTTAATAACATGCATGGAATTATTGAAGAATAATAAATAAAAATGTGTATTTTCAAAACTTATTCATGTTTCAACTTTCAAGTACAGAAGCATGGTTTCCCTAAGCAGAGAATTAATATGAGTGAAAGCTACACAAAAAGATAGGTCATGTTATTATGTCAAATTATGAATTATTTCTTGGTCACTAGACCATGCTAGCTATAGACTAATAATAGTGTGGGAGATTCCAATAATATGGGTGACTGTTTTAGGGTAGTTGTGTGTACTTATAAGGGGTAGTTGCATTGCCATTGTGTAATAATTAAGGAAGATAAGTATGCTGTCACATGCTATGCTATGTATTTATTTTATTCTATCTCAAATATTACCATGATATATAATTATATAAATATTGAATGAAATGTGATATTTTTAATAAGAGCATAACCTAAGCTTTATGCCTTAGCTTATTCGTGCAAATAACATTTGTTTCTGGAAAGAAGCTAATAATAAGGCTCTAGATTAAGCCTAACTAACAGATTATTTTTGTGGAAATAAAGATGATGATGGTGGTCACATGATCATCAAGAACAAATTAAAACTGATTTTTCACAAATTATTATTATTATTATTATTATTATTTTCTTTTTGGTTAATATATATATGTTTGCATTATATTGGAAGAATCATATGATGAACATAAACAGGTGGGTGATCCAATAATATGAGATTGAATAAACTCTGACAATATATTAGAATAGAGATTAAATGGACATAATTTAATTTTAAAAATTAACTCATGATGTAAATGATGTATCACGATTATAAATTTTTAGAAATTTATATCTTTGGAAGACGTTGGACTTATAATTATATTTCTTTTTACGGTAGTCATCAAAGTATGGCACCTACCATACCATGGGATTCTTCATTCTGACACTATCTCTATATATGCTCTAGAGTATTCTCTTATATGTTGTCTCAACCAAATGAGTAGAAGATTTTTATTTCCAATGTAATTAACTCACATGGTTAATTAAGAAAACCATACTACATATAGTAAATTACATCCTAATAAAAAAAATGACATTTAAACTAGAGCTATTAGTTCTTTTAAAAAGAAAGAAATAATAAATGAACACATATTATATATCCATCTTTCTACATCAGGACCAGAAACATATATATATATATATATATATATATATATATATATATATATAGGGTTAGGCAGTTAAGTAATAACAACAAAATGGCTAGCCATGTAGTACTAATAATGCGTTAACTATAATGTGTTAAAAGTGATCCGTCTAAGCAAAGATATTAATTAATAGTGTAGGGTTTTGTCCCGATGAGGTTAAAAAATTGAGCTGTGACATTTATGCACTAGAAAGTACTGATTAAGATATATAGCTAACTCATATATAAAAACAGAAGATAATAAGACTAAAAGTTACAGTAAGTCAAAATTTACCAGTGGTAAAGTGCGTGTTAATACAATATATACCAAGAGAATTGGTTATTTTGTCATTCTAATATTTAAAAAAATTTCTTTTAAAAAAATATATTAAAAACTTAAACTTGGGTAAAATAAAACATATGATACTTTTGGTTTATAAAATAATGATATATATTACTAAATAAAAATTTGAAAATTAAATGATTCCTAGACTAAACTATTCCACGAGAAAGTTTATTATTCTTTGTTTTATAAAAAAATATATTTGATATATTAATATAAAAAAATATATTTATACATTAAAATTAATCATCATTATATAATATATATTGAAATATAAAATATATATTAAAAATAATTAAACTATACATATATTTTATATTTTAATATATATTATATACTGATAATTGATTTTAACGTGCATCTAACATAATCCGCGTTAATATAACGCATTAACGCTGACAACCAGTCAACCATAGTAAGGCTGCATTTATGCAGAGAACTACCTTTCTGGCTTTCTCACTTTTATTTGTATTTTGTAGAATTTTATCATGCACGACATCGTTATTTTTATTTACAGTATCATTGCACATAATTAAAGAAAATATATACTGGAAAAGATCGGAATTTTTAAAAAAAAACATAAGATAGAGTTCTTGAAACATAATACGGGAATGAAGAATTCAAAAACTTTTTGTTTTTCTATAACGTTAAAAGTCGGTGTCTTCTCATAGTCTCATTTACATAACTATCGTACTACTACTATTTACTCAAACTCCGTGGTCCATATATATGATATTAAACTTTATTCATCTATTTTTTTAGCCTTTTAAATTTACGAAATGTTTAAATAGATCATTATTTTTTAAGGGTGTAAATAACATTATTATTATTATTATTATTATTATTATTATTATTATTATTATTATTCTTCGTTAGTTACTTCCAGAGAGAGAGGGAAGAGGGAGCACCTCCATCCACATTTATGGCTTTGTTTCGGTTATTGATTATTTTGTTAAGTAGTTACTAATTTTACTACTTCAACTCTTCAAGTATATATATACGAGAGGATGTGTGACATACGTAGATATGAAAATTAAAAGTTTAGACCAAAACATTTAGAATTTAATTTTGATATACCGAAAATTTTACACAGTCATTTAATCAGATTCATATATTTATATGATTTTAGAAGTAATGAATTTAAAAATTAATTATTTTTTACTAGATATATGTGTAAAATTATTTTATACTAACACTGATGGTGCATGAAAATTAAATTTAAATATTTAATACAAAATGATGTTAAATGATTAAATATAGGCTAATAACAGACTATATATAGAGAGCACTGTCTATGTTATTTGTTTTATACAAGGTACTTCATTTATCATCATCATTATTATAAAACAACAAGATTTTATAAGTGTAGTCTAACATGTTCTCTTTTAAAAAATTTACGTATTTATTGACTTATATAAACGATAATCAATAAGTCACCGAAAAAAATAATCAATAAAAAAATACGGTTTTATAAACACAAAATGTCTGACAAGAGGCTAGTATTTAATAATAAATAAAAGATGAATAAATATCACATGCAAAATTAGTTAAAACAACTAATGCATCTCATAATAAACATGTGAAAATAAAGTATTGTGATGTGTGATGCAAAAGATTATGTATGTGTATGAACAGCACCTGCAATAAGATGGTAGGAGAAAAGGATAATTCAGGGCCAATGACTTGTTGAGAGGCCAACAACTTGTAGGAACCCCAATCCTTCATTTCAAGCCATTCATCTAAGCTTTTGTCACACTTTGCTTCAATGAACCTCGCTCCACAATCATTGCACTTTATGAAGGGCCGCCCGGAGTCCGATCGCCGGAACCGGCCGCAGGTTATGAAGTAGTGGTTGAACCAAGGAAACATTCCTTCCTTTATCCGCGGGATGGTTAGACCTTGTGCCATTTCGCTATCAAAGAAATAAATCGTTTTAAGATAATGAAGTTTCATGGCCAAGTCTAGGCCAGTCGGACTGTGGAACACATCTGTTCCACTAATCCGGCTTGGCCCGACTGAAGATAATCTAAGGTCATACACTAGGGTCTCTTCTGGTGGATAACTCATGTCAATTAAACAAAAATAATTGAAAATTATGTGTTTGTGTGTATTTTTTTTTTTAATTTAGAAAGAAAAAGGGTTGAGAGATATAAATGGGTCTTGGGTGGGTGTAGTAAGAGGTGGCCAAGAACAATATATAGAGAGTGATGAGTGGGGGTTTGATGAAGAGAGGGACCATATATGGATATATGGGTGGAGAGATTTAATGGAAACTTATAGTGTGTTCACTCCCGATTGGTTAGTACACAAAAAACGGTTAGGAATTCCTTTTTTGTATTTTTTTTTGAAAAAATAATGCTGCTACTCATCTTGATTTCCTGTTATGGTTGAGGGTACATACAAATCATTAAACGTGGTAATTAAAATCATATTAGAGGTAATAAATATGTTATTACATACATAAAATAATTAATGATTAATGTATGTTAAGTTAAATAAATTAATTTAAGATTATTATCTCCCTAACATTATTTTTTATAAAATATATGTGTATACCAAAAATTAATCAGCACTACTTTATTCTTCATATAAAATATATATGTTAAAATATAAGATATATATGAAAAATATATAAAATAATATATATAAATATACAAAAAAATATACAATAATAATAATTTGTAGGATATACATAATATATTTTGTAAAAAGAAAAATGTACGATTTACTTAAAAAGCTTATATCTTTTTTTCTTTTTTTTTCTTAAATCTTTTGGGATGCCTGTATCTTTCAATAATTAATTTACGATAATGTTTATGTATGTCGTATGTAATAAATCATCTGTTAATGAATATAGTTATACAGAATTACAGATCATCAAAAGTGGCTTACCTAAATCCATGTTATTTTGAGAGCCAGTCTGTAACTCCAGAAAGTTTTACATCCCTACTATATTTCTCTTTCTTTTTTCTTCTTTTTTTTTTTTGGTGTTTTCCACCCCTACTATATATATGTGAAATGAAATTATGTCTCTCTTCAGAATATTTATTAGTGCATCCACATTTATAGATATAGCCTCACATGGATTTAGCTATCTTGTTTCTTAAACGTATAATAATAAGAATTTTAAAAATTTTAATGTATCCAATAAAAATAAAAGTTTATTTTTTAAAATAATTTTAGCAAAATAATTTTTATAATATTTTTAAAACATTCCTTTAGCTTTAAGGCACTTTGTAGTAAAACTCTAAACAACAACAAAAAACAAAAAGGAGGAGCTACCGAGCTAGTAGTGTTGGTATTAGGGCGGAACAAGGGGGCCTAAGGTGGCCCCATGGTCCCCAAGATATTGATAAAAAAAAATCATTAGTATATATAGTATTGATTTTTATTAATAAAAATTTAATTATTTGTTAATATATATGTAAAATAATAAAAATATTAGTATTATATTTGTTTGATATTCAAATAAAGTTAATCATATTTTTATTTTTGTTCATGATTATTATTTCTGGTATAATTTTATTGTTATTTTTTGTATTTAAATATGTAATTAATATATTCTTATAATATTTTTAGAAGTTATATATTGTTCTTAGCTTAGACTAAAATTAAGAAAAAAACAAAACTAAAATAATTGGCTTATTTTTTTAAAGAGAAAAAAATATGAATTAAATTCTAATTTTTTTTACATCTAATTCAAGACTAGTCTTTAATATTTTATTGACCAACCTACTAAACAAGAGGAGGGCATGGTTAGTTTTACATTAGTGTAAATTTTTTTTGATTTACACGCACTAATTAATAGTCATTATATTCACATTAAATTAAATATGAGAATTTTATTTTCCAAATATTAATAGCTTTTAAATTGATGTGAATTTAATGACTTTATAAATTAATTTTTTTTAAAATTCATTTTAATATTCATTGTTGATGCTTTATTATTATATATGAAGTATTGTCATTTAATTTGTCATTAAATATATACTAAAATCAGAATTTTTATAATATATTTTTGAATTTTAACTTTTATGTAAGATAAAAAAATTTAACTAAATAATTATTTAATAAATTATATGTTTTTTGGGTTGGTCTTGTTTCCGCCGCTGGTTGGTATGATATGTCAAATTATTTAAATAATAATAATATTGTCAAATACGGTTGAGATTATTTAATTTATCACTGCCTCTCCATTCAATAAGATATTTTAGGGTAAAAAGCGAAAACACTCAACATATATATACATAAAATGAAATAATATAATTAAAATTTAGGTAGTAGTAGTATTCCATCCTCTACTACAATAATAAGACCAAATTTGCTGGGCCTCTAAATGTGCTTTTAGGATTAGGGCATTTGCATTATTGAGTCAATCAGATGAGTTTATTTTCTTATTATTATTATTAGGTGTGTGGGGAAGGGTCAGAAATACATACATCTCAATTTTTTGTAGGAGACTGAACAAATTCAATGAGAAATTTTCTAATATTAGCCTGAAATTCTAGGTTTTGAATGTTGATACAATCTATATTTCATTACAGTATTATTTTGTTTAATAACTATTTTAAAATCCTATGTTACAATCGCATTCATCATCTATTATTATATTATTTTTGAGAAAAACAAAAAACAATCGTACATTTATTTTAACACCGTGAAAGATATCCACAGTGAATAAAAGATAAATATACTCCTAATTTTTTGAAAGTGAATAATAATGCTTATCAGTCTATCACTTTGCTGAAATACATATATACCTTTAATCTTTAAAAAAAATGGACATTACTATCCCTCCGTTGGTCTAATCTACGGGTGATCGTTATGAAGGTGTGTAATGTGAATAATTAATGGCGCTTAGTTGGCTGTAACGAAACCACACTGTACAGACCAGGCCTGTAATGAATATTAGACAACAAAATGAAGTCGTTGCCCTTCTTTTACATGAACTCTTTGAAATTAGAGTTTCATTCCTCCAAATAAATCGACTTTGTTTTGTTATCTAATGTCAATTATAGACTTAGTCTGTAAAAGCGTGTCACCATTATAGCCAGCTAGGCACCGTTGATAGGCACATCACACGGCTTTATAGCGGTCATACGTGGGCTAGACCAACAGAAGGGCAGTACTGTGTACTTTTCTTGAAGGTTGGGGACATGTGAGTATTTCAGTAAAGTCGAAGATATTTTTGTCATTTTTAAAAAAATGAGGGGTATATTTATCTTTTACTCTAATATTAATAGTATCTGTATCCTAGCAATTTAATGTAATATACGGATGATGAATCAAGTTATTAATTTGATAAAAACCAAAATAATAATAATAATAATATTAAAATAATCCCAACACCTTTATAATAAACATTGCTTGATATTAGTATTTTCTTAACAACTAAACACAGGTTCTCTTTATTTTATTAATTAAAATTTAATTTAAATGCTTATTAATTAATTAATACTAATACGTACAAATAGAGTTTTTCATGAATTATATTTTGGGAAGCGTTTCCCATGATGCAATTTGCCTGACTGATTCATCATGTATCATCCGCCTATACCGTTCAGATCTCTTCCTTGGCTGAACAAACGGCTAATAAATGATATCTCGCGTGATATCACTATTTTATTGCCCAAGGTGGACACTAACCGGACATCTGCGTAGCACATTATGACCGTAGCTGCTTAAAAATGTAAAGACAGCTTCGGCAATTATCGGCTGTTTTTCAAGCCGGCTATATACAATGGGCCCGTGACCTTTTCTCGTTGGGCCAGCACACTACAAATTGGAACTGTGGTTTTTTTTCTTTGATGTCCAATTCCTAATTTTTGTCTAAATTAGAAATAGTTTTTGTTATTGTTACCATATTCGTTCTCCTGTTTCCGTATGAGAAAGTTATAAAAAAAGAAGACCCCTTCTTCCAACAGTTCACTCATCGTTAACTGTACATACCGGGAAGGAGCTTCGAAAATCAATCTACTGATACTAACAGTGTCGGAATGAGAGACTATGTGGAACGACCTGAATAAAAACAAGTAAGGTCTCAGAATGGCGGCAAGCTTGCAGCATTCGATTTCAAAGCATGCTTTCCCAAAAGGGGCTATGGTAAGTGGCGGACGGCAAGCACTGGTCTTTGATGTAAATCTCATTTCAATAGGAGCCAATAACCTGTAGCTGACCATTTTTGTAATTTTCTCTAACGTACTTAAGGACGTTCGGGGGTTTTTAAGAGGCGTAAAAACGCCAAATTATTACTGGGAAACCGGAAAAGGTAGTGAAACATTAGATAACAGTTGGAACAATGACTCACGGGAAACTTTTCCTATATTATGTCTTAGAATTGAATGATAGAGACTCTCCTCAGAGAAATTAAAGCGAAGTATTCGATGTCAAATAGTATAAAAAAATACACATAAATAAAGTTTTATTTGACATCGAAATAGTCTTCTATTTAGCATAGAAATAAATCACTTGATTGGTCAAAACCACTTGTTGACATAAAATTATTGAATTAAGAGCATCTCTAATGCTGAACTTTAATTTAATATTAATTTGGATGTTATATAATGATATTTCAATATTTATGAGATATATTATTTAATATTATATTTAAAATAGCATATTTAATGTTTTTTTTAGTTTAATATCAATTAGACCAGATATAATACTATTTATTAAATTAAATTAACCTATATTAAATGAATTACAAAAATAGAATATTTTAATTAGCATTTTTTTAAAGTGATACCGATATTATTTTTAGACTTTCTTCCAATGCATAATTAAATATCAATTCAATTTATTTGTATTTTTAAGATGAATTGATACTAAAAAATGCATCATTAAAAAAGATCAGGACGACAATTATTTAAAGTTGAGAGAGACACTATATAATATAAATAATTATTTTTGAATAAACGATGAATTACAACAAAAAAAAATAAGAGAAATATGTATTTTATTTGAAATTGCTATGCGAGATTTTTTTTAAAAAAAAAACACTTTTATTTTGTATCATTCTAAGATACAATTGTTAAAAAAATAAATAAATAACATTTTTCTGCCGTTTAAATAGTTTAACTATTACTTATTAGTACTTTTCATATTGATTAATTATTAGTATCCTACTATCCTATATATTGTTGTGAGTCTCATCGGACATCAATATACAGTTGCACTGTTGATATGATAATTTCTTCACAAATTAATTATCATGCTTCGAACTCGAGAGCGGATTAATTGGTACATATTACATAAATGTGGTGCTACAATGTGTATATTGCAAAACAATAAATCTATACAATCAAATATTTTTATCAATCAAATTTAATTAAATTAGTTTTCTTCATACGTGTACAGCAGCAACAACTTCTTCCTCTTTAAGCTCTACTGCTTAAAACAAGTTTCTTCTTACTCTCATCATTTTTTTTCTCTTTTATAGAGGATTTCTTCCGGTGCTTCTTCTAACGACGATGACGATGGCAGCGGTACCAACAACAATAACGGGAAAAAAATGACAATAAGGAAGAGAAGGAGAAGGAAGACTATCGTGAAGAAGAGAAGAAGAAAAAAGACGATGCTGACAGGCGATGATGAGAAGAAAGAAGACAACGACGATAATATTATTGACAGTAAGAAGAAGGGGAAGAAAAAGAATGATAACATAATGAACGAGATAAAAGAAGGATAACATAGTAGTAAAAAAAGGAAGAGGAGAAGAAGAAATTCGATTTTTTTTTCAATGAATTCCAACTCGTTTTTTTTAATGAAATTCGGCTCATGTTTTCAACGAAATACAATTTGTTGAAGAAAAAAAATCATTTTTTTTTACGAAATGCAATTCATTTTTTTAACAAAATCCATTTTTTTCAATAAAATCCGGTCTTTTTCTTAAATAATCTAGTTCGCTTTTCAAAAAATCCATTTTGTTTTTTAACAGAATCCAATTAATTTTTTCAACGAGATGCTGTTTGTTTTTGTTTGAAAAACATCAAAGAAGAAGAAGATAGCAAATGTAAAGAAAAGAGAAAATAAAAAAGGAAAACTACAAAGAGGAAGAAGAAGAAAATGACGACGATGACAACATCGACGTAATAACAGAGAAAAAGAAAAGGAGAAGGAGCAAGGAGAGGAGAACAAGAACACAGATATGTGTGTTTCACGCTCTTTTGATGTGAATGAGTTTAGAATGCTTGATTTAACTTAATTGTATGAAAAGAAAGTCTTGGTAGCTAATATTAGGGAGACAATAAAAAGTCAATATCATTTTTTTTTTCTTTTTTTCTTTTACCATCATTATTTCTCTAGTTACACTCATTGGCTCTCTATTGGTCTTCTAATATTGGTTCTGTAGCATTACTCTGCTATGAAATATATGTACATTTAATATTACTAATATAAAATACAGTTACTAATTGATTATTTATGTAAATTATATTTTAAAACATATAAATATATACAAATATATAATAACTACTTTTTTTAATGTACGCGGAATGTTTTTTATCCTCATGATCACTAATCGGTGTATATATGTATGTCACGCTAAGAAGGCAGAATAATAAATATTTTAAATAAATAATTAAGTATACCTAGAATTCTGTTAATCAAACAATGAAATTCTCTGGCTTATTAAATTCCCCATATCTAATGCAGAGTGTAAAATGTATGGGCGTTTCCTTTCAGAATATGTATATGTGTAAGTGTAATGTGTGTAGAAATTAAAAGTGGGAAAAAGAGGGATAAGGTTTTATGATGGAGAGGGATGAAATTGGAAAAGGCAAAGGGACAAGGCATTGAGTTTGAGAGTGACAAGTGATGAACGCTCAACACTGATTTATGAAGGCAGTAATGAACCTCTCTTGCCTGGCTGCACTCAATGCATCCTCACCATGCCTATTTAGCTATTACTTAGACCTAGACTACCCAAAATTTTAATTAGGTTCTCCTAATTTGAAAATTAAATTTATAATAAACCTAATAATACATGTTTTTAAAATATTTTACCATTTATCTTGTGTCACGATGATAGAGTTAATTTATGAATTAGTCCATTTAGCTCTTATCAATTTAAATGAAGTATGGATGAAAGAGACGCCAAAAAGTATCTATAATCTTATTTTGTTGAACACGTCGAATTCTATTTATGAATAAAGCTATCTATTTACACTATCGAAAAGAAAATGATGAACTTAGTTAAACCCATTTAGCATTTACTTAGTTCCTTAATAATATTATAAATAGGAAAAAGTATATTGTATTGAGTGAGAAAATATAAAGTTGAATTAGATAAATTCTTTTCTCTTTTAGTTAAAGAGAATTGTTTTTTTTTTAATAAAGTCATTTATCAAATCTTCTTTCATTTAAATCCATACAGATAACTATACACATTTTTTTCTTTAATATTTATCTTCTTTCATTTTAGTTCTAACATTTTGCATCAAACACAGAGTGAATATTTATTTCAACAAGAATTATATTTTTTAATAATAATAAATTATTAAAAGGACCTAATTAAAAATTTTATGTAATATAATAGTTCACTTACAAATTTTTAAATTACAAAAATTTAATAATATTATAGAAAAAAATAGAGTAATTAAACTTTTTCTCCTCTGGATACAAAATTTTCAACACTAAAATGCTTTCAGATTGATCATTTAATTTGTCTATGTTGCATTTCTAAATTAATAGGAGAATGTTTTAAAAAAATATTGGCCAATTCTACCATGTAGATGCATATAGATTGTAGATGTTGAAAACCCATTGGCTGATGACATGCCTAAGGGCGTTGAGCGGGTGGAGTGATAGGAAAACGGTGTTTCATTTGGAAATGTAATTAGAATGGTTGAAATTGTAATAAAAGGGGTTAACAATTTGTTTTAGGCCTTAGCAGGCCGTGTAATTGGAAGGCTCCTATACTGGGCCAGGATGTGGATATGATATGTGTGGAAGTAAATTGTATTTGGTTTAGTTGGGAAAAAAAAAATGAATTTGGTCTTACATGATAATAATTGGCCAGAGAAAAAATAAATATGAATAGTAATGGGCCAATGTAATGTTTGTGAAAAGGGGCTGTAGTTGTGTGGATATCTTGTTGCTTTTATCTTGGTACGTATGAGTAAAATTTTGATGATTTCATCAATTTAAGAAAATAAAGGTGTTGTTACCAAAAAAAAAAAAAAAAAAAAGAAAATAAAGGAAACTTTGAACTTATATGTTAACGACACAGGTATGTGACTAAAATATGGAAGATTGAATTTTTTAAATATGAAATTTTTTTATTTTATATCTTGGCTGAAAAAATAATTGATTACATCAATTTTAAAAATAAATGAACTAATCATTTAGTATGCTCAAAATACAAGTATGTACATAAAATAATAAAATAATGACAAATGAAATTGTGCGAATATGAAATTTTACTGTTATATTAATACATAAAAAATTTAATTCATAAATTTTTAAAAAATCATGCTAAGTAACCAATAAAAATTCAGCCAACATCAGCCAACAATTTAAATTGGATGTTTTAATTTTTTAGGTTTTGAATGTTCTGTTTTTAGGTTTCGGATGTTCTATTTCTAAAAAAATATAAAATTAGCTGATGTTGCTTTAAGTTTCGGATGTTCTATGACTTTCATGATGAATGTTCTATAAACAAGATTTGGATGTTTTATTTTTTATTAGTTGATTTATTGATTAAAAAATTATTGATTATCTAAAAAAGAGTATGAGACATTGATTTCATATATTGAAGATTTATCTATATACCTGAAATACTGAAGACATTCAGTTGTACATGACACATCGTAAGAGTAGTGATACTGATAAACAATGCGGTGTCTTAAAGAAGGTAATAAAGTAGTGATAATCGAAAGTCGAAAATGAGTTAATAATGTGTTCAAAGCACTTGGTAAGTCATGACTCATGAGTATGAAATAGGTCATTAATGGGAGTTGTAAACGGCCATTGCAAGGAGAAACATGCTGAACGACCGACGTGATTAAGTTTAGAATAAATTAAGATGTTTACTCTATGATGGAGGCATCTGAAAAGCATCCGAGAAAGTTATTGTATCTTAAAACTAGTCCCCTAGGTCACCAAAAAAAAACAAAAAACTAGTCCCCTTCATTTGATTCGTATATGATTTAAGTGGCACGATCGGATATGGTAATAAATCGTATTCATTGTCGTGATACACAATTTGGTTCGTCAGATGAGAACAATTGTAAAACACCAATTTGTCGGTCAAAATTGGCTAAAGCATATTATATTGTTTATGACGAATTGATTGAATGAGATATAATTTTTTAAAGAATCTAGAAATGAAATTGCAACATACATTTAGAATATAGCGTGATTATGAGAGTGTAGATATGTAAATCATAAATTGAGGTGCTTGTAAATTCGTTAGAAATGTTAATGTTTAAATGCCTTATAAATTAAGGTTGTATTAGATGTAAGTAATAAATATTTTTGAATACATTATGAGGTAAAGTATGTGAACCATAATTATGTATAAATTGAAATTGTAGAAAAGTTTAGGAATTTAACATTTATAATTGACGACTTCTTAGAATGCAATTATGAATGATGATGAAATTAGTAATAGTAATTTGATTAGTAAAGAGAGGTTATTAAAATTAATAATTGATAGTTGATGTTATTTTACTTTTGGACACAACTCCCTTCTATAGCTTTTTTTCTTTTTCATCATTTTTACCATATTAACACAAAAATCCTTTTCTGCTGATTTTACTTTATTTTTTTTCTCTCCCAATTGACATCTCTATAAAACATAATTTTTTTGGACCTGGGTCACTGATTCATATATTCATCTTTTGGGATATCCCAGAAACCTATAGGGATTGAATATTGTTTGTGAGACCTTAGATGAAAAGAAAAAACAACCATCAGCATGGACCGCGGAGAAAAAGCCCAAAGCCAACTGCAATCATTACCTTCCCTAATTACACTATGTAATCTATCAATAATCGCTCAGCAAGATCCGTCATCAATCCCTAACAATGATTCTCTAAAGTGTGGGCCTGACTAAACAGCCAATGATCCTTCTACATGTGTTGTCTACACATGTAGATGCAAACTTGCAATCTACACATTTATTGCTTTCCTACCTACTTCTTGACATACGTGTACGTTGAATAGAGTACAGTATAGTGGTATACAGGATACACGAGCTAAATATTGATCCGCCGTGAATGGAAGGTTTATTTAAAAATTTGTTATTGAACATTGAATTATGTATAATAATTTAATTATGAATTATTAAAGGACTTTTAAAACGGTTACAGGTCAGCCCGACAAATAATTTACTTTGAGTTTATGAAAAAACGTGCATACTACAATGAAGATGAGAAAGGATGAAAAAATGAAGATTGAAGTTATAAAATGTTAAATTTTTATCTTGAAAAGTATGTTATTTAATTTTTATTATTTTTTAAAAACAAAATCATGCCTATATTTTCATTCTCTTCACCAAATCTCCTCTCTATCTTAGAATTGTCCATGAAAAAAAGTCCAACATTAAGAGCATTTACACGTGGAAAAAAAGTCCAATATGTAATATCGATTGTTCATGTCAACATGTCACATCATCACACTATTAACGTAAAATAGGTAAGAAACCAACAACCAAAGTCATGCATTAAAAATTTTGGAGGTCAAATTAAATAACTTAAAAATTCATGAGCTAATTTGACGCGCAAATCAAATTTATAGGCGAATTTGAGTTTTAAAACTACAAATAAAAGGTCTATACACTTGAGAGCTAATTTATCATTTTAACCATAATTTTTATGCCTTTTGTAATTTTGTGTTGACTTAAGCGTCGGTATTTCTTAAAATACTCCCACCACTAGCCTGCATCGGAGCTCCGATCCGCTCTAAAGATAAAAGAATGACACCCCATCCATTTATTTCATATTTACTTAGCAAGAACTCCCACTACTCCTTAACAAAAACTAAGTTTTAGGATCAAATTCTCACCAAACATAAGCGCAGCTATAAGCTCGGAAGTTCATAGCAGTTCATAACATAAAAGCAAAGGATAACAAAAGCAAAAACATGAGTCTAAGAAAATAATTAATCAACATTGACTACCTATTTGTTCTACGTAAGTATATATCCTACTTCCTCAGTCTTAGCTTGCAAAATGCAAATTATATATCTAGATTCTAGGCCACGGTCTTTAATTAGCCTAAGATATTTTGGTAATTGGTTGGTCCCCAACGTATACGCTTTTAGTTTTTCACCACAGATCACAGATCAAAGTGTAAGTCTAGTTCAATAGACACTGCATATGATTGCATGTTAGTGTGTTACAAACATTGATTGGTTTATATAAGCGGATTATGTTATGTATTATATTCGACATATAAAATAATTTAATTTATATATGTAAAATGATATTCCCACATGGGAGAATAACACACATGAAATTTTTTGAAGAGCAAATTAGTCAAGGTGTTCCACAGGCATGCGTATATAATTTCTGTAATATTTTCCATAGAGTGTAAGGATGAGTTTATGATCACATGAATTATCATAAAATAAATATAGGTGCCCAATAAAATTACTACCAATAATCATTCAATAAAATTTTTAATACACGTGGCACACCATCAAAGTTGGAAAATCCAACAATCGACTTCATCATGGTGTGGCGTTCACCTTCAACTTTTGTAGCGCACATTAGCACCATTGTCGTTGATGCAAATACTGTGTCGACCTCTTTATAACAAACATCATCCCCTTCAGGTTCACGATCGCGTCCACCATCACCGCCACAACATCGTCACCTTCAAAATTAGCTTTTATCTTCAGCATGTTCATCGTGTTCTTCGCAAGCTTTTTCATTTCAATAGCACTCTCGTTTCATTTCTCCCATTTATTCCTTACATGAGCTCCATCGTCTCCTTCTTCGAAGAACACCGTTGTCATCATTTCCGTCCACTTTATGATCTCTATAAGAGGAAAAGCTTCTTCTCATTACTTTCAACATCTGCGTCTCTTTTGTCCCTTCCAACAGTTTCTTTAGTGCTTTTCTTTTAGTATTGTAGTTTTGGATGATCTCCTTTTAATATTTTGTATGACCTAATTTATTGTTTTGGATGATCTCATTTTTATATATTGGATGATCACATTTTTCATGTAATCTAATAAATTTATTGGTTGATGTTGATCAAAATTTATGGGTTACTTAGCATGATTCAATTAGAGAAAGTCTTGGGAGACAATAGGGAGCCAATATCATTTTTCCTTCTTTTCTCTCTTCCTTTTTACCACCCACTATTTTTCTAATTACACTCATTAGCTCCCTATTGATCCCCTAACATTAATTCCCTAACATTACTCATTAAATTATCATTCAAAGTTCAAAAAATTTATAATATAAAATTGAAAAATATTATAATTCAAACAAAATAAAAATAATCAATTACATAATATATAAGTTCTTATTTATAATTCATCTACTATTATCATCAAATATATTAACTTTTAAATGTGTTAGCTCCCAAGATTTTTTTGTAATTCTCCTTCTTTTTATACATATATAAAAAGTTGATAACCTTCGAATTAATTCAAGAACTTCAACCTCAATTAATGGGCATTAATGGAGGTGAATTAAATTATCAAATTCTATGTATACATCTATTTTGTCCAATTAAATCTAATTAAATTATTTATTTTATATTAAATAAAAAACTATTTTGATATCAAATAAAAATTTGTTTTAATTCTCTTTTTTAATTATTTAACACTAAAATGTTCTTCTACTTAGCATCAAAATAAATGATTTGGTTAATCAAAATAAATGTATATATAACAATTACCGCTATATTATATTGCTAGAAATAAATGTTAAAATCTAGCAGGGGCAAGTTAATTAACAATCAAATTTATTTCTTTTTCTTGTTATTGTCATAAAAAATTATTTATAGCGCAAGCCATTGGGATTTGAGTGTGTCCAAACGACAATGGATTTGCGAGACGGGATTCTTAAAATCCGAAAATGTTGTTTTTTTTTTTCTTAAATGGCTCCTCATGACAACTGTACACCTATTTATAAAGCTTTTTTAGATCATATTTGCAATACAACAAAAATCACTGAGTTGAATAAAATATATATTAAAATATATAATATATATTTAAACTAACTTAAATAATACATATGAAATCATGATTTGGTAACTAATTTTTCCATTTAGCCGTGGTATTTTTGGCCATCTGTATATAATATATTCGTGGTTCTAAATAGAAAATCATTAATGAGGTTGGCGTATACTGCCTAACTTGTTGCTTCTTAATTGGGTCTAATGAAAAAAAAAAAGAGGTGAGAAGTAAAAGTGTCTACTGTATTTTGTAAAATTTTCTCTTTTTCTTCCCTCATCCAAAATTGGAAAAAGGAACAGAACTTGAGAAACCTAGTTTGGTGACTAATAAAGAGTTTTCATTGTACAATGGATATATCAGTATATCACGATCAATTCAAGACTAATAAGTAATAATCATTATATATATTTTTTCAAAGACAATTGTATTCATCCCATTAAAATAATAAAATCAAAACACCATTTTGTAAAAATTAAAGA
This sequence comes from Stylosanthes scabra, assembly GCA_036250425.1. Lineage (NCBI taxonomy): Eukaryota > Viridiplantae > Streptophyta > Magnoliopsida > Fabales > Fabaceae > Stylosanthes > Stylosanthes scabra. Next base: position 205,941 of record JASCZI010060422.1, read on the forward strand.
GAAAAAAAAGCATATAAATGAAACAGAAAAATTAAGAAGAATAATATTGATAGTATCATTGAATCAAACTCATAATCGAAAAAAGAATCGGATTAAGAATATCAACAATGCTTTCAAAGATTCGTTACGGTAATTCAAAAGCTTCTAGAGAATTATAACATCATATTAACTCGTCTTTTTTATTGGACACTACCTTCATAATCAATAACCTTAAAATTTTCTAGCTGTCTCAACGTCAAACTGAAAGTTGCTTCAATTTTAATGTCAGAGACATAAAAAATTATGTCAGCCATCATGATAGTTGAATTATATTCAATGATCACACATAAAAAGAATAAAAATAAAAATTTCCCTCAAAATCCTATTAGAGCATCTTAAAATCCAAAAGAGTACATTAAAAACCCTAGCAGAGCTAGTGGCACATTAATCATTATACTTTGATAGGTCAAGAAAAGGGTTGGCCAACGTGTATGCTACCCTTATTCAAGAACAAGAATATATTTCAATCAACCTTGAACGAACATTAGAGTAACACTCATTCAAACGACCAATAAAATTTACAGGATACTGAATGAATGAATCCGATCATTTCTTTTTTCTTTTCTCTTTTGGGGGCTCCCTTCTCTATCATACATATTCTTTGAAAAGAAAGTTCTATATGTTACAAATCAAAATTGTGGTGGAGTTGCCAAGGCCACACATCTATTCTTTTTCTTACATTCTGATTCCTCAATTAGAAACAGTGCCTCAGCTCTCAACAAAAATAAGATAAACAAGATGATGATGCACAAGCTAGCATGTTTCCACTCCTCTCCTCTCTCCCAGTATCCACAACCTGCAAAGGCTGATGTTTTTTTTTTTCTAAAGCTTTTTGCCTGAAACAAGAATTGCACCCAAACCAGGCCCTGCAGCAATGCATCAAACAATGCAACTAATAGTGACACAAAGTTGGTCCAAGGTGAGTGATTAGTCAGGGTCAGAAGTCACCACCCCAAACAGTTTTAAGATCAATGCAATCACCAGTCACTGGTTACTTTGTTGCAGTGTGTGTGCAAATAACAAAAGAATGCTTTCAAGAAATTTGGAATCAGTTCCTAGCTTCCCATGTGCTGCAGTTTGGATCCCATATACACAAGGGGGGCCAAAAAGGAGGGTTTCCTCGTGCTGATATAATTGAAGTATGGTGTGCCAATCGTGAGTGTAGTCAATCAGTATGGAATGACATATGGCAGAGCAAAGACATCTACTGGCTCTATGTGAAAACCTTCTGCCCATACCTGATGTGGTTCTGCAACCTCTGAAGATCCCACCACAGGTCTTGTTTCCTGAGAATTACTGCTACCAAACAACCATTCTTGATCATCGAAACCAGACCACTCCTCCATTTTCGGGATTGAGTATACCTGGCTTAGGTACTTGGCATCCGGATGAGGGGGCTTTACAGTTGCTTCAATGACCGGTTCAGCTGGTACAGGAGGAGCAGTGCGGCTCTTGTTTGACGGAACTTCAATCGGCTGAGTGTCAATGATGCCGTTTATCTTGCCTTCCTTGTTTTCTATCTTAACATTAGTGGCTGCTCCTCCTTGCCTGTCAGATGCATTTGGAACGGAAACTTGGCATGGTTCCAATATCCTTCCATTCTCGGTGAACAGGTGAGAGGAAGACGGTCTTGGCAGCTTACTAGGCCAATTGTCATTGGCTGTAAGAAAATTCAGAAATTAATGACAACTCATCAGCCAAGAGCAAAACATTGAGCCAACAAACCCAAGAAAATTGATCAATTTGACTGAAAAGATACCTACAATAAAAATAACAATCTAAACATCTAACATCATCATAAATACACATGATCCTATTTACATACAACTTGACAGGATGGTTTGGCAATCAAAAAACACTCACCACGTGGAACTCCATTTGATTCAACATCCTTTCGTTTCTTTGGATTTTCACCAGTAACAGCATTCTCATGGCTGTTCTTGACTTGTGACAAAGGAGTTAAGCCTACAGGACCAGCTTTGTTGCCTTCTTTTGATTTATTGAGCTCTACGTTTTTAACTTCGGTATTCTCCATAGGTTTCTCCTCTTTTTTCTTCTCTTTGTCCCTGTCTTTGTCCTTTCCGTGCCCTTTCTTTTCCTTCTCTCTATCTTTCCTTTTTTCTCTCCGTTTTTCATCCTTTTTTTCCTTAACCTTTTCTTTTCCTTCATCTTTCTTTTCTTTAACCTTTTCTTTTCCTTCATCCTTCTTTTCCTTAACCCTCTCTTTCCCCTCAATGTTTGCTTCCAAAGTCTTCTCAATTTTCTTCTCCATAATTTTGGATACTCCATCAACTCTAGGATGAATATTTCCAGCTTCCAAGGTCCTATTCTTCTCCAAAACTTTGGGTGTTCCATCAACTCTGGGATGAAAATTTCCAACATGATTCGGAACAGCTGCATTTGCAAAAGGTCGCTCTTGAGCCTGGATTCCTTTTCCATCGATCTTCTTTGCATTAAAAGCCTTGTCATTGAGCCTTTCCTTACCATCAAACCAAGTGCCACTGCCCTTTCCCACAAACCTAAAAGCTTCATCCTCTTTCCTGTGGTCTGTGTTTGTGAACTGAACCAAATGATTGCCAGCTCCTCCGTTATCGTCCCTAACCATCCGGTCGAATTCCATGACGAATTTAGAATCCTTATTCTCCTTAGCCAGATGATTGTTTTGTCTGACCTTCTCCCCATTGTCAATGGTATGCTGTTTGGCAGGTTTCTCCTCAACAAAAGTACCCTTCTTATCACTTTGCTTGGTTTCCTTTTGGTAGGCTTTACCCACATTTGGACCCTCAGCATGTCGTGGAAATTCTTTGTCATCTGCAGTACCGGTTTTAGTTTTATCTCTATCCGAGACTTTCACCTTGTCCCTATCCTTCTCCTTCTCCTTGACCTTTTCCTTGTCCTTATCCTTGTCCTTGTCCTTCTCTTTATCTTTCTTCTTTTCTCTGTGTTTATCCTTTTTGTCCTTCTTTTCCTTATGCTTTCCATCCCTCCCTTCTTTTTCTCTCTTCTCCTTACTGTCTTTCTTCCCTTTGTCCTTCTTCTCTTTTCTATGTTTCTTTTCTTTGTGCTTTTCCTGAAAAGATCACAAGGTGCAAAGAGATGTTTCAGCTTTAGGCGCAGATTTAAGGCAATTATAACCAACCTTGGGAGCAAAACATTTACAGGCAGAATATTTAGATCAAATAGAAGTGTGTACTTTTTTAATGCTTCAATTTCTTAGCAGCCTCATGTACCAGATATTTCAATCCAACATAAGCATGATAATTCTAAAAGGATAAAGCTGGCCATTTAAATTAACAATATTTGACAGCCTTTTTAATAAGTGACAATTATACATGGCCAATTGGCCAGTAATAACCCAGATTAAAAACCAGGGGGAATCACCTTCATATCTTCTCATACTCAACAAAGAGCACGATAATAGGGGAAACCCTGATCAATTTGTTGCTCATAATATTAAGGCAGCAAACATTGACCTGTGCAATCATCTTATTCACAAGACGCAATCATCTAGACCACACTTAATATGCTAGCCTACTGTATGGTGACAAATATAATTCTTAAAATTAGAAATTAGGACTCACTAAAGATAGTCTCTATCCAGTAAGGAAGCAATCTACGCAAACTATGAGTTACTACTAGCATATTTCTCGTCGAAAGGTGAAGCTTCTTGTTAAGGTTTTGAGCACCCATTACCAATGAAGTGACAAGCACTAATATCTTAAATAAGAAAATTTCTACATGGTGGATTTGACAAATTAAAAACTTCATAATTAAAAAGCTCATATATGAAAATAATTTCATTTTAATGCAGAGTAGAATTTTAAAGGGATATGAGTAAAAATAGCTAAAACACAAACATGATCCATGACATGACACAATAGCATCGTTTGATCCATGTAAACAACCCACCTAGTTAGTAGTGAGATAAGTCTTCAATGTTTTTTGTCAATGCGTGTAAAATAGAAGCTTAAAATTTAATTATTCAAATGAGGAAAGCATAACTATCGAAAAAAAAAAAATGAGGAAAGCATTGCTGGCAAATTCATTTCTGACATTCCATATGTCAAATGATTAGCACTTCATATAGATTATATATTCATTTTTTGTATGCATTAAACATACTTATGGTTAATGCTAAAGAAATACTCATTCAAAACTTGATCATTGCACATAATATTCAAGCTACAAGAATACAGTTTCAAGTAAGGTCATGTTAACATGCAACATGCCTTGAATGTCATAGACTTGTATAAGTTGAAGATTCAAGCAAACCGCCATAATCCTCACAACTAGGCCACATTGTGCCCTACAATCCAACTGATCTTGATAAAATCAACCTCCACACTTAATGTCTTCAAGCAATAACCGATACTTAGTTTTACTTTCTATTTGATATCAAAAAATTCAAAAGAAAGCCATCCCTCATATGTTATTAAGAATCTCAAGACAATTTAATTTAAAGTGTCTTTTTGTCCTTTGGGCGTACAGCTGGAGGGGGAAGGGGCGTTTGGAACGAAAATTTTGAACAAATCTAAGGGCTACTTAAGCTGTTATCAGCTAAAAATCACGAAAAACCTAAATATCATCATCATCTTCACTAAAGGTGGGAACATTGTAAAGTAACTGCACTTAATCAGGTAAGCCCTGAACTCTCCTTGGAACTCATCTTGCAAGGAATTGACTAAGAACCTGAAGGCATGATAGGGAACATTACAGCTACAAGAATCCTACCACAGGTTGAAACAAGGAACCATTCTATTAACCAACCCTAGTAGAGGAGGTGAGATCAGGACGCTGATCATAATCAATCTTATGGCATGTTTCCACTATTCCTGTGTAGCCGGGGCAGGGGAGATTCCAAATAAAAAAGTTCAAAACAAGGAACTTCAATTTTATTTTTTATTTTGAAAAGGTATATGAATGAGATCCAACAAATAGACCTAACTATTTAGTTTGTGTTAAGATGTTGTAATTTCATTTTAATGTTTTTTTTAATGAGGGGTATAGTAAAGGGAAAAAAGTGAGAAAAATAGGGTATGAAAACACAAAATAAGGATTTACTTTTTTTTCCATAAAATCTTGAAAAGTGGAAATGCTTGCACAAACCAAACTGTCCTTTGGTTTCAAATTCTAACACCCCCCCCCCCCTCTCAAACAAAACAAAAAAGTTTCAAAACTGTCATTCACTTACCAACCTGGTATTTAAATCCCCTTTCAGCCAGTGTATGGTATTGCTGACACCAGTTATTTCAAACTTTTTAGTGTCAATTTAGAATACATATCAGATTAGTCTTAAGTTAAAAATACACACACAGGGCAATACAAACTGTGGCTGGTCTTTGAAACTTCAAAGCTGTTATTATTATGTCAACATGGCCAGTCTTTTAAACTACCCTATCACAGGCAAGATCAGGTCATAAAACCTCCCTTCAGATCTGTTGATGGTTGGCAGCAGAATATGCTTTTTAGAACACAAAAGAAGGATGTATATCTATGTAGGCCACCCAAAAATTTGAAAATCAGGCTTTATTCCATGTGACATAAGAAAGACATTAAAAAAAAAAAAACATTGCTTTCAAAATATCAGCATAAAGCGTAGGAGGAAGTGCCCAAAATACAATTAGATGTAGGTTATCTCAAACAACACTGAACCTTGTTTCAATAGATAAGGTGGCATACTATTTAAACCAGAAGACATAACATCAAACACAGAGATCATTGTTTTCAACAAAAGGACTCATCACACCATGACTGATTACTTATTCATTTCTAATCACAGCCTATGAATAGAGAACCTGCACCTACTCCCCTGCAAAACCAGTAAAATACAACAGTAACAATTTGCATGGTAGTATGAGAGAATGACTGCACTATGTGTGTTTACTTTGTCGAGCATGTCAAACACCATTATAGGCAGCTACGAAGTAAATCATACACAACACTATTATCAATTTAACATGAAAGTAGATATCCATTTTACTATGGAAGAAAAAATCCCCATGATTTTCTATCATTAAACTAAATGTTGGTTTCCATGGCATGATAATATAACATTAAGGATTTAATGGAATTTGTGGGGAGATGGATGTGCATAGAACAAGATAGGCATACAATTATCAACATATCATTGCTCAGACCAGCAAGAACAGAATTTCTACACTTAATCCTCTTTGGAACTTATATAATCAGCACTGCATTTCCAAATTGTCCAAAATTGGACACCCCACACACAAAACATATAAAAATATAGCATGAATCACAAGAGCATAGATGACAAAGTGAACATTTATCATGACATGCAACTATGGATAGTGGTAAATCATGAATGAATGAAAACTTCCATACACCAAGATGATCAAACCCCATTGGTCCATGTAGGAAAAATTAAACTGTCAAATTCAGTATTATATGAACCTAGTTATATTTTGTTCTCGCACTCTCTAATTCCATTTCCATCTCTCTTTCTCTCTGTCTGTCTCCCCACCCCCATCCCCCACAAAATCCTCCTGAGTTCTTGATGTAATCTCTAATCTTTAACCATCCTAAATTGTACCCAATTAAACAATAGTTTTTCTGCTAATGGTCTGTATGTCATCGTTTCAAAGTGCTTATGTAGTGGACTCTATTACTCTAAGCAACTAATTAATTATTAACCAGCATGAAAATATCCATATAATGATTAAATTGAGCAAGAATGCATAACAGCACCTATTCTACTCTAATGTTTCATGTACACCATCATGCAAATTAACATTGTCAAACTCCATGTGAATATAAAAAAAGTATAATAACCTTTTTTAACAAGTCTACTTCATCTGCTCTAGCTTCCTTTTCATATCCTGGTGGTGGAAATGGAAAGCACCGCGACATTGCACAAAATCCAGATATGCCCAGTGCAAAATCCTTCCAAAATTGAGAGTGCTTCAATTAGTTTCCAGCAGCAATGTTCCAGAAAGGGAACGAAACAGCAACTATGCTCCTGTCCATGCACCATGTCATCACACTCATTTCCAGCTTTAATATTCCTCCATAAACCTCTTGTTCACTATAAACACAGATTATGGAAACCACCAAGGTTTGCCTCCCTTCACCAAAATATGAAAACAGCTCAAACTATTATTACCGGAGTTTAATTCAAAACTGCGCAGCACAGCAACTACTCAATCTAACTCAGAAAAGTCCTAGTGCAAATGGGGATTCAGCACAAACCCAATCAGTATAGGTTTGGGAGCACTATGGACTATGGTAAGGTATCAGACTAACAATGTCAATCCAGAAGGGTTTCTTCAGAAACAAAAATGGACCACCAAAATCAGATCCTCTGTTTCCTTGACTACAAACAAAGAATGATCAACTTTTTCTCCGTGGTAAGGCCTAAAACCAAAACGATTCCCCAGCTAAGACTGAAAAAGGGTACACCAAAATGAAAGAGTGGGAAAGGCTTTTTGTACTGTATCAAAAATCGGTTCTCAAAATCTTGATCACTATTACTGATATAGACAATCCTCTTCCATGCTCATAGTAGCAATGTTCATCACCATCTTAAGCAATCTCCAAGTGCAAATGATCAAACACCTTAGCACCAAATCCACAATTTGAACTCCTGAAGAGACTAGAGCTCATGCCCATTTCCCGAAGGAGCAACCCTCAGTCTTCCCTTGAATCACACACTCTGATCAAAACCCTAATCACTCGGAAAATTTTCCAAATTCAGCAACTGCCCAGCTTCTTCGATCCAAAGAAAACCCTAGAAAAAAAGGAAAATCCACCAAACCAAACAAGTTGAGTATACATACATACCCGTTAAAAAACACTCGCAGAGAAAGAAAACCCTAATCCCAATTCCGAAAAACTTTCGTTGAATAAAACCCCTCCTTCCCCGGTGGAGAGAGAATAATACCAAAAAAACAAAAACAAAAACAAAAAAAGTTGCATTTAAAAGCAGCAAAATTGAAACGGAATAAAGAGAATCAAACACTTTTTGGTACCTAAGCAATAATGGGTATCGATCAAAAGGGGGAAAAGAAGCTCTGATTCGAAGCGTTAACGAGAAAACAAGAAAACAAAACTTGAAATTTGGATTGGTGAAAGAGATTAGAAGGGGAAATTCTTGCTGGAAGAGATTACCTTGCCCGCTACAAAGTGGACATTGTAGGAGGACAAGATCTCTCTCTCTCTCTCTCTCTCTACCTCTCTTCCCAGAAAACACGAATACACCAAAAATAACAATTTTAATATATCGTATAATTATTGTATTAAAATATATAGTTTTTGAAGAAGTACTTTTTTTTTCCCCTTTTTTTCTTCTCTTTCTCTTGTTCTGTGTTGTGTTGAATTTGGTATGGTAGAGCTGTTTTTTGCTCTCTTTCTAGATTCTGGGTTTTGGTTCTCTTTTGTGTTTTTTTCTTTTCTATTCTCTTCTCTTCTCTCTATTTATCTCTCTCTCTATTTGGTTATGGGGTGTATGCGTTTGTGTGCTTTGAGTAATTGTGTATTGTGTTGTCTCTCCTATATAACATCTTTCATTATTATTTTTTATTTTTATATTAATTAGAATTAAATAAATAAATATTATTATTTTTTTCTCACTTTATTTGCTCTTTCTCTATTCCTAATGGGCTCTAAGGTGGTGATGGTGTTGTTCTGAGTTCGGAAGTTACCTGCGAGGGGTTAGAACTTAGAAGTTAAAATAAGAAAAACAATTGAAAACCCAAATAGCCGAAAATGAAATTGTAAGAAAAGAGAAGGGACAATAAGGGGAAAGCACAAGGCCAAAAGCACATGCACATGACTCACAAGTCACAACGTATATATGTATTGTGATCTCAGGGATCTAATCAAGTGATAAGGGTGATCAATTATGAGACTAAGAAGAATAATAAACTTTTGACATCAAATTATTCGGATAGATAGAGAGTCAACATTTAAATACAAATGATTTTTTTAAAAAAAAAATTGATCTATGTATATTATAAATTTAAATCTGTGCATTATTGTATATATCAATTTATATATTTTTTCAACTGAATATTTAACCATTTAAATAAAATGGAGACTCATCACCTATAGTTAATCTAATGTAAAATTAATATTTTAAAATTATTAAATGATAATTTAATTAAATATATTATTAGATCTGATGATTATTGATAACAAATTTTACTGAAATTAATTAATTATATGTGAGTATTCACCTTATATTATAGTATAATAAATTTTGAGATGCTAAATACATTTTTTTTTGCAAAATATTCTTTTGACTAGTTGTTGAACATATGCAGCATAAAATGATTGTTAAAGAATTGTTCATATGAAATTAATGATTTATAGTTTTGGCTGTTATAATCTTTTCTTTAGTTTTTAGTCTAAAAATTTATTGCATGAAATAAAGTTAATTCATTTTCAATCTCACATGCAAAATTTATTTTACACTAATGGTTTGAAGTATAAATATCAGTTTCCAAGGTGATTTGACTTTTATTTTAAGAGTCCTTAAAACTATCAATATAAACGTATTAAAATGAAGAGAAAAAAAAAACTAAATTCACAAAATAATATTTTGTTTACATGTCTAAATTATCAATCCATCTTTTGAGAATAATTTAACTATTAATCCAACATAAAACGTAGAAGATAGAAGGTTTTTTATATGAAATTGGATTAAAAAAAATAACAATATTAAACTTAAAATTAGATAAAATATAATTTGAATTATAAATTTTATAATTTGATAAAACCACAATAGCTAAGTGATTTATTAAGAATTTTAAAAGTAAAATATATATTTCATTATTTTCAACAAGCTTATTACATATACATGACCATCATAATGTCAAAGTCGCCCAAAAGTTCGTATTCGAACAACATACATACGTTGACACAGCCACAGCAGGTATGTGTACTTCTTTTGTTGAACTACTTCAAAATTAATTCTATTGTATTTTTGTTTTTGAGAGAGAGCTATATATATATATATAGAGAGAGAGTTACATTGTTACTTGATAGTTGATACAAAATATACTTGAAAGCAAGCTAGATAGAATTTCTATTAAACTCTTAAAATTTTTTGATATTATGATTTTTAATAAATTAATTAATTTTATACAATTTACACTAAGTCATGCGATTTTATGATTTAAATCTTTTATTGATTTCATAATTTTACATTTTAATTTATTTTTCGATTCCATGTAAAATCTCAATTTTCTCTACCTTAATTGATAGTCAACTTAGACTGTGGACTGCTATGTAATAAGTAATAAGTAATAACTCAGTAAGGATGTTATACTTGGATAGCTAATGTCAAATTGTCAATCGGCTAACCGTGTGCATTAAAAATAATCTTCTATCGATATAAAATATATTAAAAATAAATAAATTAATTAAATATATAATGATTAATTTTAGATATTAATCATAGATTACATTATTGAAGTTTTAAAGCTATTTTTTGTGACTTAAATTGAATACTTTCGTTCAGATGATCTGTTTAGTAAAAAGGGCAGCATGGACCATAAGTTGCAATTAAACCATAGCTAGAGAGTAGAGGCTATGATATATTATCGAATAAAATTAATTTATATTTATTATTGTATATTTTTGTATATATTATTTTTAGTACTTAAAATGATATATATAAAAATATACAATAATATATATAGCATTATCTTATAAATATAGGATAATTTTAATTTTCTAATCAATGTATCTCCAGCAGCAATTAAATCAACGTATCTAAAAGAGTAGATAATATGTTTTTGGTGTGGATAATATAATTGGGTGAAAATTAGAACTAAGGATAAAAAAAAAATTCAATTGATTATCCGCTAATTTTACCTTGTTGAAAGAAAAAAGATGCGCGAACTGCGAAGACAGCAAGTGAAGGTTTGGAAGCCATTTGCGAAAGCACATGTGCGTTGGTTCCCATTACAAACTGCAGATTTACACGTGGCGCTACCCCAGCCTCTCACTTCTTCATCCCTCCGCACACGTGTCGGTTTCGGAAGGGAGTAAAGGACATCCAATGCAATGCATTGGAAATTCTAGTGGTCTACTAATATGCACCATGCACTTATGCAGTAGCTAAACCATTTTACTTTCTTAAAATTTTCAAAATAAATTATTAGTATCTTTTAACTACTAATATATAGTTAATAAATTTTTTCCTCTTTCATAAATATTTAAAATAATATAGTAGATTAAAATTTTTTTATTAATTATATATATTGACTATAAAACTGTTAACTATATATTTTTATGTAAAATTTTTAAAAATGCTATTCAACCACCAAATTAGTCATCTAATATTAGTTATAAATATTATTTAAATTATTTATAAATTATTTTTAATATATATATCTTTTATTTTAATTTTTTAATATATATTTTATATTAATAACTGATTTTTTTATAGCATAACTCACTTATATTTTGAAAAACTATTCGTGGCTAATATTTTTGTGAACAATAAGTCAATAATAGTCAATATTTCTTTTTTCAAATTTCATTATAAGTTTTAGTATTTTAATTGATCAATTTTTATCATTTTTATTATTAGTTTTAGCATTTTGAAATAATCAATTATTGTTATTTTAAATGATAAGTTTTATTTTTCTGAATTAATACCTACTTAATATTTATTGGATTATATTAACCAAAATTTTATTAATTACCAAACATAATTGTTGTTTTTTTGTGATGGATATTCCCTTACATCTTATCGAATGTCTTTTTTGAAGAGTTTGACGTGATCATATACCTTCTATATATATTATCACTAATATTCGAACTTAAAATTAGGCACTTAAACAAACTAAATCATCTACTACTTCTCCTAGAGACGTGGGAAGTGGTTACATTATTGTTGTTTTTACTCTCCACATATTGCTTATAAATCCATATATGTTTTATCTCATCTAGATAGAAGTAAAATAAATAGCAGTTTGTTTCTTGTAAAAAAAAAATTGGCAGTCTGTTCATCTCATTAAAATGAACTGAATACTATATTGTATAGACCTTGCTCACATGAGCAGCCTTCAAATTCAACAAATCTATTCATAGGGGAGTCACAAAAGTTCAGTAGTTAATCTAACTTCTTCCCTTCATGTCGTAATACATGTTGAATCCAATTTAATTTTTCTTATCCTTTATCTCTCAGTGATAAATTTATAAAAATTAAGGGATAAAATTGTGTTTAAAGAATGTATGTAAGGCTAGTTAAATTTTTGAAATTCACAATGTGAAATTTACATGGAATGAATATATGAAAACATTGGCAAAAGAATTTTCATTTTCAAAGTACTATGGTAGAAGTAGATGAGATGATGAGTTTCTTAATAATATTGTTCATGTTATGTTTCAAATTGAGGGATAGAGTAATTTTTGGTGACTTGAGGGATAGAGTAGTTGTGTTTAAAGGCTATACTCTTAACTTTTGAAATTAGCAATATGAAATTTACATGCATGGAAAAGTATATGAAGACATTGCAAAAGAATTTTCATTTTTAAAATAGAATAGAAGGAGTAAAAGAGAGGATGAGTTTCTTAATATTCATATGTGACTATTTGGAAAATATGTATACATTATTAATGACAAATAATAGGAAGACAGTTGACTGAAGAATGTCATCATCATGTTTAACATATTGTGATATCATTAAATACATATGTATGAATGGTTGAAACTAGTGCATGTTACTTGGTGTTATTTGTATGAACTTTATTATTTCTTTATATATTACTTTCATTTACATAGTTGGAACTTGGAAGCCAAACAATAAGTATATCAAATGGAATGAATATTGAGAAGGTAATTAATTTATGATCGAATGATATGCATAAAACACATAATTCTTCATTTTTATGATGATCCTTTTAAGCCAATACTTCAAATAATTATAAATTAAAAGAAGAATAAACATAACCGTACCTTATTAGATAATTGAGGAAGATTTTTGTATGAACACAAGTTTAACATATTTTACTTTAAATTAATGTCTATGTAAATAAGGGGATATTCCATTGAGGGACAAGTTTTAGGTAAAATAAGATATGTTATAAGCACCAGTCAAACCTGCAAATTTCAATTTCCAAACAAGACACAAATACTAAAGTTAAAAACTGAAATTATGACTTACATATATAGCCTGAAATTGATACAGACCAGGTCCCAATCATCCATCTAATTTATAGTTAACCCCCACAGGTTTTGGTTATTTCTAGTTGATTTTCTCTGGGACTAAACCCGCAAAGCATTCAAGTAGCATGCAACTAAAATTATGATTATTTATTAAGATTAAAAGACATTAATTTTTATATATTTAATACATATACTGCGATTGCTATTCTATATATCTTGGGGTGATTATAGTAGATATGGGTGTGTGCCTGCGTGGTGGTCCATCTTAGTAAGACAGGTTTCGGTTTTGCATGTGTTCTGTTTTTTTCCTTTTTTTTTCATGTGTGGTTTATGAATTATGGTCAAAGGGAAAACTAAATACAGTGCATGTTGGATTCTATGAATTTAACCACTTTCTTGGATCCCTTTGTTGGGTGAAAAACAATGGAGCATGCCTCATGCATTGAGGCTTTTTGACCAGCTACTTTCCCTTCCATGTTTTCATAACTTTCTCATAAGTCATAACACATTGAAAAGCAAAACAAAAGTAATACAGTAATAATTATCATAAGAATAATAATTAAAAGCCTTAATTCATTTTTTATCATAATTATAATGCTTTTGTATACAAGAGTTTTAATACAATCCAAATTGCACTAATGCACTCTAAAGTGAATGGATGTTGTTTACTCTTTCTACAATGCAACTATATTGATATTTTATTTTACACCTGTTCATATATCTTTAACAGTCTTGTTATTTGAATAAGTGATTTATCAAAATAAGTGGTTAACCAAGTGATTTACAAATAGCACGGTCACTTTCACAAAAAATGCGTGTTTACACGCACTTAAATTACTTTTTGAAACGTACTCTCACCACCGCTATTCAAATTCACGAACATTCAAAACATTTAATTCCTCTTCGTCTTCCTTCATCGACTTCTTCTTCTTTGTCTTCTTCTTCATCTTCCTTCTCCTCCTATTCCTCTTCCTCTTCCTTTTCCTCTTTCTCTTCCTTTTCTTCTTTTCTGTTTTATATTGATTTTGTTGTTGTATGTTGTTATTGTTGCTGCTGTTGTTGCTGTAATATGCAGAAATAGAAAGCAACATTGCGCAGAAACAAATAGCAATAATGTGCAGAAATAGAAAGAAACATTGCACAGAAACAGAAAGCAATAATACGCATAAAAAGAAAGCAACATTGTGCAGAAACAGAAAGCAATAATGCGCAGAAATAAAATCTTCTTCTTCTTCATCACAACAACACCTTAAATCATCAAAATCTCAAAACTAAGCGGAAATAGAAAGTCAAACTATTCAGAAACAAAATCACAACAACAACAACACCTAAAACAGAGTGAAAAGAAATCACTATAACATCAACTTAAATCAATAATATCTTAAAACTGCGCAGAAATATAAAGCCAAAATAGGCAGAAACAAAAAGCTAAAATGAGAAGAAAACATAAACTAAAATGCACAAAAATAAAAACAACACATGAACGCAAACAAAAACAGTTACTACTCAAATGTATTCAAATGTACTCCATCTTCTTCTTCTTATTCCTTCTTCCAAGTCTGCATCCTCTTCTACTTCTTTTTTTTTTTTTTCATTCCTTCATCCATGTCTGCATCTATATCATCATCTTCATCATCATCATCATCCTCTTCTTCTAACAACAGAAAACGAAGAAGAAAACAACGATGAAAGTTGCAGAATGAAATTTTACAACAGAGAAAGACGAAAACGACGATGAATCTCGCAAATCAAGCTAAAAAAACAAACAACGGAAAGAAAAAGATTTGTTTTGGTTATTTGCTTGGTTAAAGCACTTGGTTGACGTTGTATTAAGGGAACCACGTGGTTGGTAAAACCACTTGTTCAACTAGATTTATTGTATCTTCAATTAGTAATTAGTAATTAGCAATTACATATGAATATTTAACTTGGATTTTTTTATTTGTTTGATATTATTAACTATTTTTTTTTTGTGAAAATCATTATTTCTTTCTTTTTAAAAAAATAATGTTTGCATAGTTTTCACTCTTTTTTATGTTTCTGGGCCTGGCACCCTTTGTTTCCCGTCATACCAGAAATGATTGGATCAATTAGTTCAATTCTGGGTTTCTGGTTGGGTCTTCTTTGGGTCTTTTTAAAATCTCATTCTAATAGCTTAAATTTCTATCGCAAGCAAATCTGATCTATATTTTTTGGGCTGTAACTGATCTTAATTAGATTTAGGAAATACAGAGAGCAAGAATTTGGGCCTCACAGAATTTGGACAACCATTACTTTTTTATATTTGAAACTCATAGTTTATCAAGTTCAAAAAATATCATATTTCATAAACAATAGAAAATTTGAAATACTAAGCTCACCATGTCAAAAAAAAAAAAATCCTAAGCCATCATTTCCCATATACGGTTTGTAAGAGAAAGTTTAGGGAGCCTATAGTTTGTTAGCCAATTAGTGGCTAATAGGCTTTTTCCTTCTTTTCTTTTTTCTCTTTTACCACCTATTATTTTCCTAATTACACTCATTGACTCCTTATTGATCTCCTAATGTTGGTTCCGTAGTATTACTCAGTTTGTAAATATGGAAGATAACAAATGTGCTTATTCCCATCCAAAAAAAACAAATGTGCTTATTCAACCCAAAAGCCAGAGCTCATTGACGGATTAGTCATTAACATATCGAGTTAGATGATATCATAAAAATGTTAGACGATGTGATAAAAAAACCAAATGTTTTGATTTTCTAGCACACAAAAATTTAGATTTAAGATTAGGCTTTTACTTTTGCGACACACCTCCTCAGAAAATTAGTAAGCATCTCAGCCGTATAGTTTGGCAGAAGTGCCTCTGGTTTCTCACCGGTTTTGGGTTGGGTTCTTGGTTTTGGGCTCCCTCTTCTATTTTGTTTTTTGAAGGATAGATTCTAGGTCTCTTTTATAGGGTTTTTGGGCAGTGTTGGAAAGAGAGTGAGTTTCTTTTAGTTTTCTTTCAGGGCTTTGGCCCAGATAAAAAAAAAGTTTTTTTTTTCACATTTTTATATTATAAAATATTCTCATTTTTTATTAATCACTTTAATTATTAAAAATAAAAATATACACAAACATAATATCATAGAAAAAAACAATATACATAAATTTATTCTGTTCAAAATTCAAACGTAGAAAGAAACAAAAGCTACTTGCTACAATTTGGTTTTAATCATGCATCATACTTAACGTGGTTGTTCCCTATTGGTTCTAGTGTCTCACAGTCCTTGTCCTTTCTCAGTTACTTTCATCGACATCCATGATCCAACACCTATACCCATCGCTAATTCATTCTGCACACTTTACTATATACTTTGTTGGAAACTTCTGTACCGTTCATTCTATTCATCATGTTTAATTTCTACTTTCTATCATTATTTATTATTGCCTTATAATTACTTATTAGTGAAAGAAAAAAACCAGGATCTATAACAACGCCTGACCTCGTCTCCAACAAACTTCTTATATATATATTAACCCTTGATTCGATCCATATATGGTTAGCACTTCTATACAATCGCTACACTAGCTAACATATCTACCATGCATGAATAATAACTTGTTAATTAGGTTATCTTAGTCTAATAAATTAAATTTCAGATTTAGTAACTTACTATATGAGTATATATATGTTATTGGCTAATGGCTATGGGTTAACACCTTAATTAATTAAGAATGAAATTAAAACAAAAAATGAGATCATAATACTTGATAAGGTCTGAGTTGAGTCCAAAACTTTAAATAGTTATAAATTTTGCCTTAAGTATTGGATCTCATCCATCCAAGAGACTGAATCATGAAAAATATCTTATGATCTTATCTCTATCTATATCTTCTGACATACGAACGTGTAGGTTGTTCTGAGTAGGGGTGAGCGCAGATTCGATTTTGGATGAAAAGTCATTCAATCTGATGTTACATAATTATTTTGGTTCGGTTTGATTCGATTTTTTTAAGAAAGTCATCCAAACCAAACCAAACCAATATATATCAGTTTGGTTTGGTTCGGTTTTTTCGGTTTTCTAATTTAATTTAAAAAATACCATGTCTCATGAGAGAGACATCAAATTCCTTTTTGTGGTAACGAGCTATCCAATACAATTAGATTCAAGTACTAATTTTGGTTAATGGGTGACTAGTCCAATATAATTAGATTTACATGGACCAAATAGAGCTTTACTTAAACCAAGAAAACAAAGAAAAAATGCGAGGGGACAAACTTTTGAACTATATACTGATATACATTATATTTTGAGCATCGGATCATAAGCAAAACATAGAATAATAAAATGCTATACATAGATATGTACAATCTCTTTTATCTATTAGTTAGGCATCACTTGAGAAAGATTTTCTGATTCTCATTTAAATTACTAAATAGTAGCAGTTCTAAAAGTTAAGTGCATCTCCTATTGCATCATTTCTGGAGGCTGGAGCCAATACTTGTACCCCTGTCATCAATTTAAGATTATATAAACAGTATGTAAATTTCACTTGGTCCATGATACATTAAAACCATTTAATGATATAGAGATAATAGAAATTATTAAGTATAAAAGTTTGCTAGCAGAACTGATAAATTTTAGATCTAGAGCAAATAAAAGTTTACCTTTCTTAGCCAATTCTTACGCACCCCTTGATGATCTAAATTCATCTCCGCCCTATCAATGTTATGTATCATCATACCCTCTGAATTTTCGTTTTTCATGTGACTTCAAATTTGTCTGGAAACAAGATATGAACATTAGTTTTATACACACAATAAACCGAGAAAATGAACAAAAAATAAGCACAATGAGAATGAATGTTTTTAGATTTCTAATAGCAACAATAGAAGACTTCCAAAAGTTGATAATTTTCAACAACCCTAAACAGCACTAAACTGAAATGCAAAAGAGGAGCAGCACTCCATCTAATAGAAGCAAAATTACAGAAATAATGAGAAATTAACAATTAACACTAATCAGGTGCCAAATTTCATAAATAATAAGAAACACTACTCCAGAACAAGTAACAGAAGCAAAATTTCAGAACTAATACGAAACAATTAACAATTCAGATTATCAAATACAAATAATTTAAACCCTAATCAATGAGAAATAATGAGCAAACAAACAAAATAAAAAAATCAGAAAAACCCTAAACTGACCTGAGGTTCCATTTTTAGGCGCTGCTGGTCGGCGTTGAGGGGGGTGGGACCGACGGTGCTGCGAGTCTGCGACTGTGCGACGACACTGCGAGGTTGCGACGGCGCGACGGTCTGAGAAGGAGGCGGTCTGAGAAGTGAGAAGGACGTAGCAGGGACGACATTGATGGAACGACGACGGACGGCACTGGTGGACGGGGCTGAAAAAGACGGTGGGTGAGCGCCGCTGTGCAGTTTGTGTATGTGTGTCGAGTACGAGTGAGAGTATGAGAGAGAGTGAGAGACGCAACTGATATGGGCTCATTTTAGGGTTTTTTTTAGTTGGGCTAATGTGTAATTTTAGTAACTAGGGGGACATATGAAATTTTAATTTTTAACATATGTATACACATGGTTCGGTTTGGTTCAAGCTTTAGGAATCAAAACCGAAAACCGAACCGAACCAGCAAAAAACAGCAAAAAAGATAAATTTTCGATTTTTTCGATTTTTGGTTTTTTCGATTATCAGTTTCTTCAATTCGGCTCGTCGATTTTGTTCGGTCCGACTCGATTTTGCTCACCCCTAGTTCTGAGTATTGGCAAGTTCAAAGAATGAAGGACCATGTTATACACATGCTAGTATTAAGTAAGTTTTGTTGTCTAATTTGCTAAAAAGATTTTTTAAAAATGACTAAGATGATATAGTCTTCTCTTAATGGTCGATTAAGAATGAATATAAACATGGTCCATAAATGCCTAAGGTTATAGCTATATGTACGAAAGATATAATGAATTGACCTACATATGTTGCAAAAGACAAACAAAAAGGTTTCAAGCAGAAAAGCTCTGTATGTTGATCATCGTTGATATAATATAAAAGTGTGTTGGCGAGTAATAAATTGGAAAATTTTGTTTGATGCTTTGAGAGCACTTAAGATTAACTCGTAAATTTCTGATCTCTACACTTATTAAGTGTGTCACTGTGTTGCCTGTTAATTTCTTAAGTACCTTTAACAATTCCCCTCCAATTAGTGATAGTACAAATAGTCTCTTAGGTAGTATTAGAAGAGAGACAGAGAAACTGAGATGGACTGAGATTGAATTAAGTTTATTATTGTATTTTGTTTAAAATTTATTAGAAGACAAAGACTAGAGATAGAGATTAAATTAAGTTGACGGAGGAATAACAAAGGTTAGTAATGGAAACATTAATGTTAAATGAAGGTATTTGAGTAAAAAAAAGTTTTAAAATTTTAGTCTCAATTCCTAATCCTCCAATCTTTACTATTCGGAGGTATTGAAAGTACTAAAATTCAGTCTCTTTCTAATAAATACAATACTAAATTTTAATCTCCCAGTCTCAGTCCTATTATCAGACACTAATCGCTGGCTTAGATATTCAGTAATTTGACTAATGCAAATTATTATCCAAATATCAATTGTACACTTACTGGCACATGAAAAAATAGAGGCAAATGACAATTAATTAATTTCATTCTCAATTTATTATTACAAGGGTGAAAAATAGACGACATATATAGATCCATAACATAGGAAGTGTACCCCACCCCCTTCATTATTTCCTATCAGTTCTTGTTCCAGCTCACAGACAGATACATTTATACATAAACACTTGGCCTTCCTTTTCCATTTTGCTTGGCTCATCGTCCTTTCTTGCTTTTGCTCTCTGTTTTATCTCACATTAACTTTGTCTCCTCCTTCTACACTCCACATTTATATGTACCAATCAATCCTCATTCATCATTCATAATCTCCTCCAACTATATGGACCACAATACACATAATAACTCCCAGGCCACCACCACCACCGCCACCCTTTTCAACTCCCCCAACAAATAATCACAATAATTCCGTATAAAAACAAATAAATAATAATAACAATAATAAAAAACACGTGATGATGATGGCAAAATATATACCAATCAAAACCAAGATGAGTCATGTTCCGATAGAAATGTTTGTATGGCTTATTATTTGTTTACAAAACATTAACACTTTACATACTCATCGCAATATACTTCTATAAAATTAAGTATAATCCCATTAATTTGTTGAATGGTTTTATACTTTATTTTATAATAATAAAATGATGAGTATATACAAAAAAAAATAATAAATAAATTTCCGGTGATTAATTGTTTTCCTTTTTTGCCCCTAATTGAACTCCATAATAGCCAACGTACCACTTAACGAACTTTCTGAGGCCGGCGGCAAGGTCGGTGGTGGGTTTATACCCAAAATCCCGATTGGCCAAGCTCACATTAGCGTGAGTGAAAGGAACGTCACCGTTTCGTGGCATCCTAATCACGTGCTTCTTTGCCTTCACGTTCAGCAACCCTTCCAATATAGCCACCAATTTCCCCACCGGCACCGGCGACGTGTTTCCAAGATTGTAAACCCTAAGTTGAGCGGGTCCCCGCTTCTTGCCACCGCTCCCGGTGCTCTTCTCCGCAGTGTCCAGCGCCCCGAGACACCCCTTCACCACGTCATCTATGTACGTGAAGTCACGGGCCACCTCCTTGTCCTCCTGCGTCTGATACACATCAATGGTCTTCCCCTGAAGTATGTCCTTCGTGAAGAAGAAGTAAGCCATGTCAGGTCTCCCCCAAGGTCCGT
>JASCZI010060422.1:241090-255523 GCA_036250425.1 Stylosanthes scabra
AAATATTAATACATGTTAAATTTAATAGAACAATTTTTTTTTAAAAAAAATGAGCCTAAAAAAGATCATTATAATTATAATTATGTATTAATTTAACATGGGTCCGTCCTGTTTTACAATATCTTTATATTTTAAGAAGCGTTTCCGGTATACCCGAGAATTAGATGTTCCTACGTTTTTAACCGTTTATCTTAATTAATTTTAATTATTAAATATATATAAAACTAGATCAACGGCTAAAAGCACAAGAACATCGATGTTTCCGGGCATACTTAAAACGTTTCCTATATTTTATTGCCTACATCACTCTTTTAGAGGGAATTCAATTAATTTAACTTATTGAATGTTAGTTCCTTTTAATATAATTTAATTTGTTACTGTCTCTTAATCTCATCTTTTGTTTCTCTTCCAAACACAATTTAATAAAATAATATTTTTAAAAGGTTCATATATGATAAAGTTTTTTTTCCCTCTGAAGTTTATTAAATTTTTTAAAAACACTTCTAAATTTTATTTTATTTTAGTTTTATCATTAAAATTTTATTTGCATTAAATATACTCTTAACAATTAATTTTTTTAGAAAACTCAAAACTAATTTAATAATAATTTTACAAAAACAACATTCAACGGAAACAAGCTAAGAATATTCTATTATTATTATTGAATTTATTCTAAAATTCTTGCAAATTTAGCAACCAAAAATATATTTAATATAAATAAAAAATTTAAAAAAATTAAAACAAAATAAAACTTAGAAATATATTAAAACTTCTAACAAATTTTAGAAAAAAAAAATATAATTTACCCATTTATATATCATTCAAGTGTAGAGCCGTCAAAACGAGCCGCGACTCGCAAGTCGACTCGGATCCCCGTAAATGTGAACGAGTCGAGCCATTAAAATTACAGCTGATTTTAAAACGGGTCAATTTGATTCGGATCGTATAACTCGCGAGTTAAACGGGTTCGGGCCGAGCGGGCACGAGTTGACTCGTCTCCAATTTTTTAATACATAAAATATATTTTGTTACATAAATTCTAATTTTTAATTAACTTTTTAAATTTTTATATAATTTAATATGAAAAATATATTCATATGCAATAAATATATTTTATTTTGTATGGATATAAAATAAAAACACTAAAATTATATAGTAATTTTATTTTATTTTATTTTTTAAAATTAAAAACGAGTTAGACGAGTCGAGTCGGATTGGTACTTCCTTAGCTCGTTTAAAATACGGAACAACTCGTTTTTCAAATTTTGGCTCGTCACTCGGACGGGCTTACTCGTATTTAACCCGCCCGCCTGTTTGACACCTCTATTCAAGTGGCTATTGGAGTCAAAACGTCAGCAAATTGGATCTAAAACTTACAATCAAAGTCTTCAAACTAGAATTTCTGTTTTGGATTTATAAACAACAATAACATGTATATTTATAACCCATAAAATAGTGCATGTATATTTCCATCTCGCCTAAGATACTAGCAACGTGAAGAAACGTCTTTTGGTCCCATCTCCCTTCTGACATAGGCGAGTTGGCTTTTGGTCTTATTTCTATCTGACATAAACGAGTTGCATGTAGGTAAAGCAAGTGGGCACTATGAAAGTGTGTATTATTAGAAATAAAATAGTCCATGTGCATTTTGGGAATTAATATTTTTTCCCTGCACATAACAATAAAAAAAAGCCGATAAATAAATTTATTAATTATCTATTAAAATGTAATTATTAATTATTTATATATAAATATATATATTATTTAAAAGTTTTAATATATATTTTATATTTTAATATGTATTTTATCTTAATAAATTAGTTTTTTTTTTTTTACTTAATGAATTGATTTTTGGTTTAGAGATAATATAACTAAAAAGTTTTTGGAGAAAAAAAAAAAAAAGACAAGAAAGGATCCGCAAGTTCACCAACTCCAAACCCGGAATCCCCTATTTATAGCCACTCCCATTTCCCCACTCTCTTCGCTCTCTGCCTCTCAACTCAGTCACTCTTTCTTCTCTTCTTTTCTATTCTTCTTCTTCTCAAGTAAGCCGCAGCCATGTCTCTGTCCGTAGAGAAGACCACAAGCGGCCGCGAGTACAAGGTCAAGGACCTTTCTCAGGCTGACTTCGGTCGTCTCGAGATTGAGCTCGCCGAGGTTGAGATGCCCGGTCTCATGGCCTGCCGCACTGAGTTCGGCCCTTCTCAGCCCTTCAAGGGCGCCAAGATCACTGGCTCCCTCCACATGACCATTCAGACCGCCGTCCTCATTGAAACCCTCACCGCCCTCGGTGCTGAGGTCCGCTGGTGCTCCTGCAACATCTTCTCCACTCAGGACCACGCCGCCGCCGCCATCGCCCGTGACTCCGCCGCTGTCTTCGCCTGGAAGGGTGAGACTCTCCAGGAGTACTGGTGGTGCACTGAGAGGGCTCTTGACTGGGGCCCCTCCGGCGGACCTGACCTCATCGTCGATGACGGTGGTGACGCCACTCTCCTCATCCACGAGGGTGTCAAGGCCGAGGAGCTTTTTGAGAAGACCGGTCAGCTCCCTGACCCTGCTTCCACCGACAACGCTGAGTTCCAGATCGTGCTCACCATCATCAGAGATGGCTTGAAGACCGATCCACAGAGGTACAGAAGGATGAAGGAGAGGCTCGTTGGTGTCTCGGAGGAAACCACCACCGGTGTTAAGAGGTTGTACCAGATGCAAGCCAATGGAACTCTCTTGTTCCCTGCCATCAATGTCAATGACTCTGTCACCAAGAGCAAGGTCAGTGTTCTTTTATCAAATGTCTCTTGTTTTTCTTCTTTTTATGAAATTCTGAGTTCAGATCTGCATGTAGTTTTTGTTCTGTTTGGGTTTTAGGGTTTAGATCTGGGGGTTTTAAGTCAGATCTGTTAGTGTGTGATGGTATTTCTTCGGTTAATTTGAAGTTTAAGATACTACTATTTTGGATCTGTTAGGTGTTTGATAAATGTCCTCAAAGAAGTTTGGGGATTTTAGATGTTGATTGAGTGGCATTTAATCTAATAATGTCGAAAAGAACACATAGTGGGTCACTGGATCTAGTGATTAGTAACATGATTGTGCTTTTTATGTGTCATTTTCTTTGGTTTGTGAATCTGATAGAGTTTCTCTGATCCATGTTTTTTGACAGTTTGACAACTTGTATGGGTGCCGCCACTCCCTCCCTGATGGTCTCATGAGGGCTACTGATGTCATGATTGCCGGAAAGGTTGCCGTTGTTGCCGGATACGGAGATGTCGGCAAGGGTTGTGCTGCTGCCTTGAAGCAGGCCGGTGCTCGCGTCATTGTGACTGAGATCGATCCAATTTGCGCCCTCCAGGCTCTCATGGAAGGTCTTCAGGTCTTGACCCTCGAGGATGTTGTCTCTGAGGCTGATATCTTTGTCACCACCACCGGTAACAAGGACATCATCATGGTTGACCACATGAGGAAGATGAAGAACAATGCCATTGTGTGCAACATTGGACACTTTGACAATGAGATTGACATGCTTGGTCTCGAGACATATCCCGGCGTGAAGCGCATCACCATCAAGCCCCAAACCGACAGATGGGTGTTCCCTGAGACCAACACCGGCATCATCGTGTTGGCTGAGGGTCGTTTGATGAACTTGGGTTGTGCCACCGGACACCCAAGTTTCGTGATGTCTTGCTCATTCACCAACCAGGTCATTGCTCAGCTTGAATTGTGGAAGGAGAAGAGCAGTGGCAAATATGAGAAGAAGGTGTATGTTTTGCCCAAGCACCTTGATGAGAAGGTGGCGGCACTCCACCTTGGCAAGCTTGGAGCCAAGCTCACCAAGCTTTCCCAATCACAAGCTGATTACATCAGTGTTCCAGTGGAGGGTCCATACAAGCCTCCTCACTACAGGTACTGAGGAAGAAGATCAAGATTTGTTGAGAGAAGAAGAAGAAGAAAAAGGCGAAAAGCAATGTTTTGTGGATCGAATTTGATTGTTTCATTTTGCATTTTGCATTTTGGTGACTTCTATTGCTATACATTTTGGATTTGTGGTTAGATGAGTGGTAGCCTTATGATTCTAGTAGGAATTTCTTGCGTTGTTTGGGATGAAGGGTTAAGAGGGAAGGGTTATAATCTTGCTGGTTTCTTTGAAAAAAGAACTAATGGGTTTGGTTTTGAATAAGGCTGCGGGTTGGGGGTTGTGTTCATTCTGCATTAGTAGCTCAATATATATCCATGTTTCGATCCACTTTTTTTCAATATATCAAAAGAAAATAAGAAAAAAAATGAACAAAAAATTTTCTTTGCCCTCGCATTTTTTTCTTTACTCAGTTACATGTGCATAAACTAGAGTTCAAAAGTTCCCATATTAGTTTCAACAAAAGATTGGTCCATAAAACAATCATTCTAGTATACGAACAATGTAAGTTAATGTCGAACATGTATGGCAAACGTTAATGTGTATGCTCTTGTTCAAGAGATATGATACATGATACCTGAACGCTTCGTTATGATGCGTCCAGCAAGGAAGAGATAGGTAAGCCAAAGAGAGAGGGGTTAGTAACAATTTAAAAAAAAAAAAATTTTAAATTTCTGAGGTTAGTTAGAACTTAGAAGACTTAATCACTTTAAGAAAAATAATATTTTAATCGTTTTTAAATTAAAATAGTGGAACCTATACATTTAGAGGTGATTAAAACATTACTTTATTGTTTAAAATTTTTTTTCGTTTAGAGATTTTTTCGGTTTACAATATTAATTGATTTAATTCTGTTGAACAAAATGAAGATGAGTGCACAAAGAAGTACGTATTGGGGGTTGCTATGCAAAGAAAAGAAAAATAGGTTTTCCTAAATCCTAATGTTTTGGTGCCTTCGGTGAAGGGCAATAAGGGGAGCCAAAAAAATTCTTTGAGTTAAATACTAATTTCATATTTTCATTGCTATGCCGTGCAAACTTTCTTTATCATGAAGCAAGTCAGCAACAATTCATAATTATTTAGGTTTGGCGGATCCAATTAGAAAAAAAATAACATATCTGTTGAGATCTATCCTAGTCCCTACATGTTAACGAGTTAAGTTTTTCCCCTAATATCAATTAATTATTTTTTAAATTAGTTTTTTGTTTTAAATTTTAAAATCTAAATCTAAGACATAAAAAAAAATCTAAATTTTAACCCTAAACAATTTTTAAAAAGAATGAGAATTTAAAAAAATTATAATATTAAGTATTAACTCATTAAAATTTTATTTTTAAAGTTTTATATTTATTCATGAACGGTATATGTACCTATGTATGTCATAATGATGTTGTGCCGGAATTTAGAATGCTTGGCATGGAAAATGACTGGTGTTAGTAGTGTTATTAATTATACAATTAGAATTAAACAAATAATTAGTAATTTTTGTGAGAAAAAATTTGAAAATCTGTTTACTTCTAGAAGAATAGATAAATAAGTAGGGGTATTTTAAAATTCATTTTACAAGAATTATTGATTGTTTGTTAAATTATAATTATGTAATTAGCAATTTAGCATTACTCTTGTTCCCATTATCTAGTGTGCATGTTGAATATGGTGATTACACTCAGCCCTCAAGGAAAAACAAACCAGTCAAATTTGGTGGATGGACAAGACAACAGAGTATGTGGCAATAAATATTAATTGAATAGAACTTTACTACTACTAGTAACAAGTTTGATTGAGATCCTTTTGTCAAAAATGAAATATCAAATAGTTAATTTGTTACGATTCTAAATCTAAAAGTTTCAAAGATATTTTTCTCAAATGTTTAGTATGTAAGGCTGTGTTTATTTTTGGTAGACAGGATACTAAGACATAGATACTGATGTATATAAATTTATTTGGTGACAGAGATATGGATACTGAACACACTGTTTCTGACTGAATGTCCATTGTTTTTCTGTCCATTTTTGAACGAAGGACATTGATAGATACTGAATTTAGGAAGATGGATAAATAATTTTTTAATAATTTTTTTTCTTTATATACACAAAATTGTTTATTATTCTAACATTATCTTTTTTAAAATGATAAAAATTTCATTTATATTAAATTTTAGCTTTGTCCATATGTATTCTGTTCATTATTGTAAACACTATACAAAGACATTAAATTTCAGTGTCTATGTTCTATTGTCTCTGTCCCAATGTCTTGTTCTATTCTGTACTCGTAAAGCCTAAGTGGCTAATATGAGATTAGAGACTTAGTGACGTGGGCATCAATAATTGACTATTTTACTATGAACAGTGAAAAAATTGTGTTTTTCATGATACACACTAAATCACCCATACTATGGATAAGTGAAATTAGGTTACCAATCCCATTACTCTCACAAGTCCAAAGGTTGGTGGGGCTGCCCGGGGTAGGTGAATTAGCATATTACTTAAAAAATAAAATAAAATCTTGAAACAAATATGTGAATCATGGTCTCAACTCAGAGGTGTAGGTGGCCAATCACTTATTTGTAAAGTATTTCAATAAATTACGCAAAAGTGATGTTGTGATGGAAAGAATTGTTTTCTATGAAGACAGATAAACCTTAAAGATTGGATTATTTTCCATTAGGGTTAGTGGTTTCTCATTAATAATGATTAGGTTATATACTTTTTTTTTTTGTCAATTAGGTTATATACTTATATAGAAATTCACCGAGCAAGTTATTTTTTTTGTACAAATTCACTGAGCAAGTTGTTTTTTTTTGTTTTTTTGTTTTTGTCGGTGAATTGGACAACCTCTAGTCCTAGGTTTAGCTACTGAGCAAGTTGTTTCATTTATGCGATGAACTGTGGCGGTGAGCTGATTAAGGCCCATTTAGAATAATTTTTTGGTCTGGGCCCATTTTTAACATTTACAGCTCATGGACTATGCACAATTTACTAAAGAAAAAAGAGTTGGAATTCAAGGAAGACCCATATTTAATGGGCTTTAAGTATCCAGACCAATTTACTTTTATTTGTTGGATTTAATTGTGTTGTGTGGGCTTACCAAAAAAAATTTGTGTTGTGTGGAATAAAAAAAAAGAATATAATAATTAATTTTTTTTAAAATGTTTAATGTATTTGATACATTAAAAATGTAAAAAAAGATTTTTAATAAATTTTAATATGATATTTTAATTTGTGATATTCTTAAAATGTTTTTTTGTAATATATGTCAAAAAATCTAGTAAATAGATAATAAAACTAGCCAGACAATTTCGTACAATCCATGTTAGATATGCCTTAATAAGAGATTTTAATATTTTTTTCTTCTTCCAAAATTTGTCTTCTCTCCCCTTCGAATTTATATCTTCTATTTGAGGGTGTAGTTTCACTTTCCTTCTAGCAAGAAAAAGAAAAGAAATAGTAGTGGGATTGGTAGTCCTGTTTTCAGAGTGCCACACTACTAATAAAGATAAGATATGTCTATCCCCACATGTACCCATTGAATGTGGTTAGTTACTTAGTCGGTTGAAGCCTCTAGAATTTAGAAGTTGGAGTATGGACCTTAGGCCATTGTTTACACATAGAGAACTATAATTTTTATAGGACATAACCCAAAGTGGCCAGACCTTAATGCTCACTTGAATAGATGAAATGAACATAACCCAAAGTGGCCTACTATTACAAATATCATCACTCTATGCTTTGATATATTATCATTTAATTTTTCTTTTATTATTGTCCATTATCAAATAGGGTAGGGTACCCATTTACCATTTCACATTCTTCATATTTCTTCCTAATACCAGGAACTCTGTTGCAATTTAAATGCAGGCATAATAAATTCATAATCTTAACTCCTAAGAATTATTATCACTTTGCTTCTATATGCTCTCAAAAACAAAAGTTGAAGTGTTGAACACCATCACTACTATGTGAATTATATATTTAACAAAGAAAGTAAAGAAAGCATTTGAAATTAAGCTAACAAAGGAAGCTGCAAAGTTAAAAAGATAAATATACCAAACCCATGGACACAAACAGAAAAGTGAGGGGTTTAGCAATTCCACACTTTAGTGATTAGTTACATTGCATAAACAAACAAAAACCAGGGATTTTTAGAAAGCTCATAAGTCATAAATGAAATAAAACATGATTAGAAAGAAGAAGAGATGACAAAGGGTGTAAGAAAATCAAGTTCTGATGGCCTGGGAACCTCTTGCACATGCAGTAATAATTTCACAGCCTCTATTATAAGGATTTGCTTCTCTTGATTTGCAACTGTAGTAAGAGGATCCTGGTCTATCACATGGAACCATGTCCCTCCTCAGAGTCTCATAGCTAATGTACCAGTGCTGCTGCTGATGCTGCAGCATTAGCCTTCTGTTGCTCTCTGAATCCATTTCTGGCTCTTCTTCTTCTTCCAAGCACTCCACAATGCTCTTGGTGCATACCCTTTTGGTAATTACACCAGTTTTATCATTGTGTTGCAGCATATTGAGATCCACAACTGATAGGCCATAGCAGATTGAGAGAAGAACAGGTGACAGATATAGGAAGGTCAAGATGATGAATCTGGTATGGTACATTGTTTATGGTTTTTGGAGCTTTACTTGTTTTTGCTTGTGAATGTGAAAATGAAATGAAGGCATTGGACATTGGTGGGTGGATAGGCATAAATTTGGACAGCACTCTCATAAATCCTTAGCATCTGTGCAAAGGTTAGTCAACTTTATTAGTGGTACCATGTCCTGTATCTAATTTTTTTGGTGACTATGTCCTATATCTAATTAAATACGGTAGGGTAAATAAAAAAATAGTAAATATGTTTTTGTTAAGTGATTTGCTGGTTAAAAATTCATTGTGCTGGATGTAAATAGGAAAGACTTTCTATTTCTTAAATAAGTAAACTGAAAAAAAAAAGCTCTTATCTTAACTTATTAATTTGTTGATAGAATTATCTTTCAAATTTGTTAATGCGTTTTCTAAATTGTTATTAATATATTTCCAAAAAAAATTCATATCGAATATCCAAGAGATTTTTTAAATACAAAATTTATTTTCCACTTAAAAAAATTATTTTTAAATTATTTTTATTGCATTTTAAGAGTATTTTTTTTTTGCTGAAAACAAATTTGAATGGTATTTTTTTTTTGGTAATTTTGGTATTTACTCTTGTTAGATAAATATGATATGATATGCCACCATTTACATTTTGTCACCTTAAATAATAAATATAGGTAAAATTATAAACAAGTGTTAATTTTATGAAATTTTGAATTATTAATGATATTTATTACTGATATCGATTACCAAGGACAGAGGACACCAAAAAAATTACCAAGGACAGAGGGAACTAACGGTTTAGGGTAGAGAACATTTATTTCCCTTTTGCATCTTGAATCTTGATCATTTCCAGAAATTGTTTCCAAATTTCAATCTATGTTGGCTCCCCAAGCCATTGCAAAAGGAAATTTGTTGAAATTCACCAACAGGAAGCAATTCCTTCTTCAAAGTTTCGTAAACATTCTCGTATTTCATTCACCAAGTCGTAACAATAGAAACAAATCAAGATATACAACACTGCCAAGACGCTAGATTACATTGCAAGCACCGTTGTTCAAAGCAATCATAAATTCTATAACTTTCAGAGGCAGTAAGCCATAAAGGCCAAACATTGCGTGCCTAACAATTTCAGCCTCTTGCGACATCACACAATCTGATGTCAAGTATTAAACTATATATGTATATAGAATAATCATGCTAATGTTACATACTATCACTATAACGTGTACTAAATTACAACATGCTTAAAGTGTAAGCTGATCCATGTTCTTAACATTCCTTGCATTCAACCGCCCTTCATCTTGCTCATCGCATGGGTTTGCTCTGTAGTTGGATATTGCCTCTTCATTGTCTGTACAGCCTGGTCTTTCCGTAAGGAACTGTTCCCAAAACACATCATTTACCCTAGTTGGCTGAGTAACTTGTTTGTTACTTGGAGTTTCCAGCGAAGAAGCCAAATTGGTCGCATCATTAGCTTGGTTTCGGTTTGAGAAAACTCCACTGTCGGATTCTTTACTGTTGGAATGAAATCTAGGCTCTGTCAACTTGCCGACTTCTTGACAGTCTATTTGAGTTTGGAGTGGTCTTGTTGAGGATGAATTTCTGTTGACCTTCAATGGGCACGATGCCAGAGTAAGTTGGCAGGATATATGACTATCACCTTCTTCACTACTTGGCTCCAATGAGGGCAGTTTCGGGCTCTCAGTGTTTGTCGCTCTTTGTGATAAACATGAATCCATCTTGAAAGTAAAAGATGCTCCAGTATCCGCAAGCTCCAATGTTTCTGGTGCAAATGGAATTCTTGTCTGCATTCCTGTTGGTTCTTCTTCAGATATTTTCTTCTGTGGACTTTCCTCATCTTCATTTGAACTTTGTGTGCTGCGTGACACTAAGTTCATATCTGAAACAGCTGGTGACAATTCCAGTCTGAGTTTGTTCGAGAAATCTTGATGGAAAACGTTTCCAAATTCCATTCTAAAATTGTTAGGATTGTCCACAAAACTACTTTCTACAACAGGCTGCACATCATCAACTTGAGGCAATCGTCTTTTCTTGTTATATGCTGATAAATCCATGGACTCGATTTTCCGGGAAAGCTGCTCAACAAAAGTAGGATTCTGAAGAGCCTTTTCGAAAATGTGAAGCAAATGTTTCTGCCTCTTCTCCATACCTTCTAATCGCTGCTGAAAATCTTCTAGATGAACCTTCGCTGTTGACTGATGTTGCTTGAAGTTTAAAATATTGGACTCAATAGAAGATTTCTCACGGTTAAGTTTTTCGATTTCTTCCTCAAATGCTGCCCTTTCTGGATCCACAACAGAGCCTGGAGGATGACTATGACTGTGAATAGGTTTCCTGCGGTGGATATTCTTAAGAAGATGCTTTTGGTCTTTGATAAAATCATCATTAGCAAACTCCCACCGTTCAGGATGTATTTTGTGAAATCCCTGATAATTAAACACACATGAATGAATAAACCAAAAACAAAATTAAACTATAAAATACAAGTTACCCAGTTGCCCACTTCAAAATAGAAATCAATGTGAGAGGGGCAATGGGTCAATGAGCAGAGCTTTTTAAAATCAACTGTATCTTTTCATCCAATCTCCTTGAAACGCTTAGTAGGAAGAGCTAACAAATAGCTCGTATTAGAAGAAAATGGAAACCTACTGAATGGACAAATAGATAAAGACTTGAGGAGCATGTCAAAATTCAGATTCAAAGATCAAACATGCCTATCATCCCTTCATTATTAAATAAATTATCCCATAATTGTTTATTGAGCTTTGTTGATTCCAAAAACTTTACAGACTTGCTTCACTTGTTGAAGACCTTAAGCAAGCTAGTTATTATTATACCTTGGAATAAAACATAACATTGATAGCATTTCATCACAGTAATCTTTCTTAGTAGCTGCAGTTGCTAGCAGGTTGTTACTTGTACTACGTTGGTGTTGGTTTCTATCATATAAGTCCAGCCATAAAGGGTAATAACATCATCATACTCCTACAACACCAAGAACCCTAAATTCTAACAATTGCAAAGAAATAAGATGCATCCAACATTTATGCTTTGTCAATGATACAAGATCAAAATCCAGGACTAAGAACTTCTGAGCACACATTTGGTTTCATATCTGTGTGAAACCAAAGGAAACATTCTTCCTATTTTCCTCTCCCTTCCCATGGGAAAACACTAGTGTACTTTATTAGTGAATGTATTAACTATTAAGGCTCGCTGAAGATGGATCATCATCCTTGACACAATCCAAATCCTAACCTAACCAAACTCTTATTTCCTTCTGAGCTCTATAACCATTAAATTCATACTCCACAGCAAAGAATCAAACAACCAGAAAGCAACCCTGACTAAGTCCAAGTTGCAAATAAATTTCATTTTCAGATCCAAACCTAAACTCTTCGTTGACTTCACCACAAAATTTCACCTCATAATGATCATTGATATCAACATACACAATCGAGATTCCGATTAAATTGAATTATAGCAAGCAATCTAAACAAGATTACAATAAGAATAAGCACCAATTCTGTAGATACTGGCGAATCGAAGGAGCAAAACAAGGACTCACATAGGTGTTAAGCTGGCGGATGAAGCTAGAAAAGTTGTTATGCTTGAAATAGGTAGGTAGAAGAAGGCGCGCGAACTCCGGCGGGTTCCAAACAACGAAGCTGCTGTTGGTGGAGCTGTTCCAAGAAACGATGTCGTCGGTGGAGGAATCGTCAACCATGTCATAGGTCTTCAACAAGAACGGCGCCGGTCCTCCTCCGGCGGATTGCGGCGCTCCTCCGTCCATTCCAGATCCTTCTAGAAGATCCTCTCCTTCTGGAAGTAATTAGAGAGATAGAATAGGACCAATTCTGATTCCAATCGTAATAAAATTGGGACTGTTTAGAGATGGAGAGAGAGAGAGAGAGAGAGAATTTTGACTTAAACGCGGTGTGTGTGATGGCGTGCTGATGGTCATTGACGCTGTTTTGGAAAAGGAAGTTGCAAACCAAAAACACACACCAACCAAACCACTACCAGGCTTTGGAATTTTGGGAAAATATCTATATTTAATTTGAGGGTTTGAAAAAGGGGGGAAGGACCACACTAATTTTGCAAAATGCTATCAAAATTCAAAATTAAACTTGCTTCAAATAATTCTCTAATTAAGCTATTAAGCCTCAAATGGTATTTTAGTTCCTTCTAACTTCTAAGTTTGGTTCCTTCGCTAGTTTTATTCCAATAACAAACTATGCTTCAAAGAATTTGTTTGGTTATGACTTATGAGATTTAAAACTTTTTCATGGATCAAATGAGTATTGAAATTTAAACACTTATTAATTCCGATTAAGAGAGAACGAATTCTTTTTCGGATTAGTCAAATGATAATCAATCTCATTAAAAAATGAGTAATTAGGTAAGAGGGCCAACGGCCCAAAAAATTAGGAATAGTATACAAGGGTCAAGAGCCCAAAAAGCAAAGTATCGGAAGCAAACTAGTCTCCTCTCGGCCCATTATGAAAACGCTGGTCTCGTGTTCTGCCAAGAGCCCAGGACGCAGTTACTCCACGGAGACGGAGTACCTGTTTCGCCACCGTGTGAGGCGGCGCAGTTTGAAGTAAAAAAGAAGAGTAACAAATTATAAATTTCCAATCAAAATTAAATTACAAATATAGGAACCATTCTTTTTCTTTCTTTGTGCCGAGCCGCTTCTCTTCTCCCCCAACCGTCGCCGTTCTCCCTCTTCCCGTCGACAACCGCCACTGCCGGCCCTGTCAAGGCCCAAATTTGGGACACCGCTGGACAACAAAGGTCTCCCTCTTTCTTCTTTCTTTTTTCTTCCCCCTGTTTTGATTTTATAAATTTTTGTTAGAGGTGTGATTGTGATCGTGATTGTTACTAAGTGCCCCTTGCTGCTTTGATTCTGTAAAGTATGGTTATTTATTTAGAGATAAATCGTACTGATTTGGTATCTAGGTTAAGCCATATTATTGTTTCATGCCATTTACTTAGCTTATGATTGCCCTCGACTGTTTGTGAAACAAAATTCAGATATTTTAAGTGTTTCTCTGAGTTATAGAATCACTACCCTGCTGTTATGCTAGGCAACAAAGTGGATAATCATGTTAATTTTGAGCTACCATCTGAAATTGTTTCTTGCACTCTAGATGTTATGCTTATTCTTGTGTATGTGTATGTGTTTTCCAGAATAGGGTTTAGAAGGAAGTTAAGCAAAACCACTTTTGTTTTTTGGTCTTGTGGTGTTAAATTTTGGAAGAACAATGTCGGTCACGGCGGGTGTTAGCGATACAATTATAGCCATAAGGGATAAGCTTAGAGGTAAAATTGGCCAAACTAAAGTTAAGCGATATTGGCCTGGTAAAGTTCCTGAATGGGCTGATGATGAGAATGAAGATGTTGCCGCGGATATTAGACCCACCAGGGAAGCTGCTTTGGAGAAAGCTTTTCCTCGACATGAAGAAGACACGGGTATTGTTAAGGGCGATGATCGTAGGCTTCGTCGATTGGCTCAGAGTAGAATTGATAACCGTGAGGAAGTGAGGGCTGATCATCGCCGGATCCGGCAAGCTGAAATTATTTCTACCATCGAAGAGGAGACTAGGATACAGGAAGGGTTGGAATTAGAAGAAGAAGATGTGGAAGCCTTGCAGGAAAAGAGAAGTAGACTTAGAGAGAGGATGCTTCAGTTGCAAAGAGAGCAGGAAGAAACACTGCCTCAAGAGGAGGAGGAGGAGGAGGAAGAAGAAGAGGAGGAGGAGGAAGAGGAGTCTGAGTATGAGACTGATTCTGAGGAGGAATATACTGGAGTAGCTATGGTGAAGCCTGTGTTTGTTCCCAAGTCAGAGAGAGATACAATTGCAGAGCGTGAGCGTCTTGAAGAAGAAGAACGGGCTGCTGAGGAAGCTAGGA
>JASCZI010060422.1:283714-321439 GCA_036250425.1 Stylosanthes scabra
GAGGTTGGTAATGGAAGAGGAGGCGAGGGAAGTGGGCAAGGATCCGGTGAGGTTGTTGTAGGAGAGGCGAAGGTTCTGGAGACCGGGGAAGGAGTCGAAGATGTCCGGAAGGTCGCCGGTGATTCCGGCGGAACCGAAATCGAGATCGCTGAGGGTTGATGAGTTGGTTAAGTCGGTGGGGAAGGGCCACGGGGAGAGGGAAGGGTTGTTGAAGAGGCTAAGTTTCTGGAGGCTGGTGAGGCCGGAGAATGCGGCGGAGGGGACGGAGGTGAAGTTGTTGGTGTCGAGGTAGGCGGTTTGGAGGTTGGAGAGGTTGGAGAGGGAAGGGAGCGGACCGGAGAGGGAGTTTTGTTGGAGGTAGAGGTCAGTGAGCTGAGAGAGGGAGTTGAGATCGGAGGGGAGTGTGCCGGTGAGGGACTTTGAGGAGAGTTTAATGGCGGTTACGCGGTTGGAGGAGTCGCAGGTGATGCCGGTCCATTGGCAGTAAGAGGTTTTGGAGGACCAGTCGGAGGGCGGCGATGTGAGGGTTTTGAGGAAATTGGACATGACGGCGGAGTCATCGGCGGTAACGAGGGTGATGATGAGGGTAAGGAGGAGGGGAAGTAGGGTTTGTGAGAGAGACATTGGGATTTGGGAGGAAAGAGAGAGATTAATGAGGGGTGCTGGTTGGTGAGTGGTGAGTGTATAAGTGAGAAATGAGAAGTGAGAAGTGAGAAGAGAGGAGAAGGAAGTAGATGAGAGAGCTTTCCCTTCACTGAGAGACAGAGAGGGAAAGCGTCTGCGTGCCTCTCTGCTACGTGCTACGCACAGCTTATCGCCTCACTTACTTTTTTCTTTTTTATTTTTTATTTTTTTTGCACTATTCACGGCTTGTTTGTGTTAGTGTGTTACCCTTACCCCCTTACCCTACATCACATTCCTTTTTATTTTTCTTCAAAAGATATAATTACAATGAACTCCCTCTCAACTCTCAACTGTAATTATAATTGGAAAAAAAATTGATAACTCTACAAGATCTTCATACAATATAATTAATTAAGAGAAATGAAAAGAAATAAATATGTTCCATGTATTTCATTCATGTGATCTTTGGCAAATTGGCATCCTTTTTTTATATAAATACGACCCATTTTTGTTGGGATAAGATTAACTTTATTAAATTTAATTAATTAATTAATATAAATATTTATACACCTAAAAATATATTTATCTATTTTTATTATACAATAATATTAGGTTTAACATCACTCAATAAAAATTAAATGTTTTATTACTTAAAATTTTTAATATTTTATTTTTAAAAATATACAAAATTAGTTAATTAATGACTATTTTTTATTGGTTACCAATACGTAAGATTAAATGCACTTTTGTATACATTATTTTTTGTACATTTTCTGGCTTTAGTATTTAAAATAATTGATAAAAATTGAGAAGAAAATTTAAAAAATGGTCTTTTATACAATTAAAAAATGTAAAATATTTTATGGTGATAAATTCATGTAAAAGATAATATTTTTTCATTTATAATGTATATAAAAAAGAAATTATACATAATTATATTCGGATTTCTTCTAATTGAAATGTATATAATGATGCATTCTAGTCAATTAGAAAGAAAAAGAGTTATTTCATTTATGAATTTGGAACAGAAAATAATGAGAGTTTCCTTTTCTCTTAGTTTTTATTTATATTTGTGAGTTATGAAAAAATTGGTTTTCTGTGAAAACAGGGACAAATATGGTTCTGGCATGTCTGTCAACCACCACAATTAAGAATCACAATTCACAACAGAGCCTATTTGAGGTTAGCTTATAGTGTTCATTTATTGAGGGATACGTACCTATATATGCCATAAATTAAGGGAAGAAACTAAGAAATAAATGCCAATATCTTACCCTTAGTAACGAAGGAGAAATGCACTCTCTTGTAACTTGTCTGGTCCGTCAACTTGTAAACAACTCAAATTCACAATTACAGAATTACCCACCATAATCAAATACTAGTAAATAGTAATTGAGAAAATTGCGTCAAAACATTCCTATCACAGTATCACTAGTTGAAAAGCAACCTTACCACTTACCAATTACCATTGAATAATGGTTTCCGCTATTTATTCAACAAAGTTTTTTAAAAAATTTATAAGCATGTAACTGATACATTATATGGAAGTGAGAAATTTTAGACGTAACTATATAAATTGATATAAATATAAAAAAAAATTATAATACATATTTTATTTTTTAAATTTTATAAAAATTAAAATAGAATAGGTATATACATCATTACATATTTAATCCATGTCTGTATTATTTATATATTTATCGAATAAACTCCTAATATCATCATGTAATTCACAAACCCATTACCAACCAATAATCTTATTAGAATATTATTATTGCCAAATAGCAGGGGCAAGTGGGTTCTATAAGTTTTTTGCATTGTTAAATTTTTATGCTAGAATATTCTGTTGTTTGCCAGTTGCCCCCTTCCATCCTCCTGTCTAACCAGTTTCTGGAATCCCAGACCAAAAAAAAACAGTTTCTGGAATCTGGAGAGAAGTTGAAGGCTCTGCCTCTATAGGTATTTTTTTTGTTTGGAAATCTTTTTTTAGTAACAACTTCCAAATTGTAACTTATTTTAGTGTTTTTAAAAGAAGAAATAATATTTATATTATTTTTTCAGACGTAAAAAAAATGTGTATATAAAAGTTTTATTATAACATTTCTCTTTTAAATACATTAACTTTCTATATTTTTATATTTGGTTTATACTTCCATACATATCTCAAATGTACAAAAATAGAGAATAAAAAAGAGAAATCATCATGTGGGTGAGTGGATTCCTTTCCTTCTTTTTCTTTTTGTGTATTTACCATGAATGAATATTGATCCGGTCTGTCATAAGCTCGGTCAAAAAGAGCTCATCAAGAGAGTTCTTACTAAATCAGCGACTCATCAACCAACTCATAAGCCCAATAATCGAACTCTCATACAAGTGATCCATCTTAACGGAACAGTTACATGAAATCCTAATTCGATCAATTAACAATAAAACGCGTGCTCATTTAAACGGATGAGATCAATCAATGAACAAACTGACTAAGACTTATCAGCTAAGTCTCCGAATCCCGAAGAGCTGGGAATTCGACCATTAAGTCCTCTAACGGCAGCCTAACCTAACTGATCACTCAAGTCACTCTATTTAACTATCCTAGTTTGACCTAGGAAGGTAAGTTCTCTTCTCCCTCATATTGACAAAACTGCTAAATGCTTCTTCCTATCAGACTTGAGCGTCAGAGTGGCCTTACAGGTCCACCCCTCCGCCGTTCCTTGGAGATCAGAGCTACACTGAAGATTCTCGTGGAAGCTGAAGTGTTCCTCCTCCGTCCGAGTACAATAAATCCTCGAAGAGCTCATCCGCGAAATCCTCGGACAGCCGAACTCTTTTCACTTTCGCTCCAGAACAAATATATATTTTGTATACTATTTTACTGTGTGTGAGTTATAGTCTTTATATTTATCTTAAAATTATTAAGATAATTTGTTAATCAAAAAATTTTCCTTTTATTGTTTGTTAACTAAAGTATTATTAACCCAGCTTTATTATTTAGGCATCAAGAAAAATACTAATATTCATTTCATGTTTATCAAAAAAAATATATTCATTTGGTAGAACAATACAAGTAAATAGTCTTTTACTCTTTTTAGTTGTAATTATTTTTGTTTATGGTCTGATATAATTTTTATTAGGGTAAAATATTGTTTATGTTCCTAATATTTGCGAAAAATTTTAAAAATACTCTTAATATTTAATTTGATTCAATTTTATCCATAGCATTTTCTATTGGTTTCAATTATATTCCTAATTTAAATTTTATGTGCACATGAAACTGAACAATTAGAGATATAATTAAAACTAATAAAAAATATTGAATTAAAATTGAATCAAATTAAACGTGAAAAATATTTTTAAAATTTCTCATAAATATTAGACATATAAACAATACTTTTTTTTTTTTTGGTAATGCATATAAACAATACTTTACCATTTTTATTAACATCCAAAAGTCCAGAGGACGGAGCCTAGCAAAATTATGAATTCTGTTTTTTTTTACATCAAAATTATGAGTTTCAATTAATCACAAGAAACAGAACGCTTTTCGCCAAAAAGGATACGGAAACTGAAAATAATACTAGGCCCAGTATTTTGAAGAAACAACTGAGTCGGTTTTATTTTTGGTCCTTACTGAGTCGGCTATCTATATTCTATACTATACAAAAAGGCCTTGAAAAGCCTAATAGATCTTAACCGTATATTGGCTGCTTCTTAAAAAAAAAACAAATTAAAATGTCCAATAATAGCAATACCAAAAAAAAATGTCCAATAATAATAATAGTAAATAAATAAATAAATAATCAATACAAAAAAAATAATAATAAATAAATAATTACTTATTAGACTAGACTGTTATATCATTAGAATTTGGAAGCAAAAGCAATCAATTGATGTAAAAAAAAAAAAGATGTTATGAGTATATAATAAACAATTCAAATTTCGAAACAAGTTATGGTTATCACTAGAATCACTGCAACTTGATTGAAATCTTAACTTTGTTATATGCACGAGACACCAGGGTCTTGAAATTGTATATGATATCCACTAGTACTAAATATTTGTGCATGGTTACAGAAAAGTAATAAACTAAAAATAAAATAAAAATAAAGTATACATAACAATAACATAGGGAACATAAAGGTACATCTGCATATAGTATATGCTCCCAGGCTCCCCAGCTCCCTTTCAGATCCGATCA
Source organism: Stylosanthes scabra (assembly GCA_036250425.1). Taxonomy (NCBI): domain Eukaryota; kingdom Viridiplantae; phylum Streptophyta; class Magnoliopsida; order Fabales; family Fabaceae; genus Stylosanthes; species Stylosanthes scabra. Next base: position 288,531 of record JASCZI010060422.1, read on the forward strand.
AGGCTTACAAGTTACAGCACACAAATCGTCAAGGTCCATCTTCCAATATTGATCTTTTATTTTATTTTTATTTACTTTAAAATAGGGTTATTTACTTAAAAAATTGTAACTTGTAAGTTGTAAGTCACCCAAACAATTTCTTTATATATATAAGGACGAATGTATTAATAAGTACCGATGTATTTATCTATCTATTTTTTGTAAATTCAATCTTTATACTAATAATAAATGAAATTAGGTAAGATAATAAATATCTAATATCTTAATCAAGAAATTTTTAGTTTGAATCTTTGAAATAGTAAAAGTTTGTTTTCTTACCGATTATATATATATATAATAAAAAGCATTTCAGTAATGGAAATTTGTGCACCAAATTTGTCATTGTATCTCTTTTATATAAAGGTATATTAAAATTAATAATGTTACGGAATCAACGTTAAAGAAACAATATAGAGTCAATGAGTGAAATTAAAGAAATAATAGGTGGTAAAAGGAGAAAGAGAAAAGAAAAAAAAATGATATTGGCATCCTATTATCTTCCTAATATTAGTTACTAAGACTTTCTTTAAAAGTAATCATCAAAATTAATATTAATATAAAATAAACATTATTGTAATATAAAATATATATTGATAATTAGTTAAATTATATATGTGTTTATATATAATATATATATATATATATGATGGTGCATATTATGGTGAATAGAATAATGGTGAAAAGATAAGATTTCCTTTAATAAAAATTGGATTTCAATCATGTAAAGTACTTTATTTTATTTTTTATTAGGGTAATGCTATTTGAATAAGTAGTTTTGGCCAACAAAGTGCAACCAAGTGATTTATATGTATGCTAAATAGAAGATTGTTTGGGTGTAAAATAGTATAAAAAAAGTGCACATAAATAAAGTTTTATTTTGCACCCAAATAATCTTCTATTTAGCATACAAATAAATCACTTGGTTGCACTTGGTTGGCCAAAATCACTTGTTCACGTAGAATTATTGAATGGGTAATAAGATTTTTATTGAATTCAAATATCTTCTATTATATAAAAAATATTATTCATACAACGTGAGTCGGATAATTTTATGATGAAGATGTTTTATCATGCATATGATTAATTAGAGTTGTATTACTTTTATTTAAAAAATTAATAAAAAGAATAATATTATCCACACACCTTTTTATTAAACATCATATTTATATTCATATAAAAATACTATTATTATAAGTGATCCACAAAAAAATAAAAAGTAGTTAACACACTAATAACCATATTTTATACGGGTATTTAAAAAAAAAGTGTCCGAATAACGAAACCGATATAATAACTATCATTTAAATTGAACAATTTATTTTGGTTAACACATGTATTTTATCAGTGTATTAACCAGTCAAAACATATTAGTCAACTAAGTACTAAAACAAAATTGTGCGTGCTGCCCATATAATATTTTTCATTTTTAATTCCTTTTTCAACACCAAAAGCAATGATAATGTTAAGGTGATAACTCCCTTGCCGTCGTACATATATATGATAATAGTGAAAAGAATACATAAAAGATAAAAAAAAATAATAAGAATCATGTGGATTTCATAATTTTTTTGACAAATAAAAAATTTTATCATTAAATATAAATATAATATGTGTACAATCTGATATATATGACTATCCACCAACTAAAACTATGAAAGCAATTAAAGAAGACGTTACTATTCCGATATAAGCCCATAACTATTATAACAACGGTAATGATAGATAGGTCATAGGTAGCCATAGAAATGCCTACATATACTATGTTGCACAACTAACCAAAAAAAACTACCTGACAAATTGTGATCAGAATTCAAAGTGTGATTAAAAACGTGGGAAAATTGAAGTTTGTATCAATTTTTTTTCTTTTTTTTTTCATTTCTTTGGTCCATTTTTCTTTTACGGTTTAAAAAATAATAAACTCATGATGCTTATAGCTTCTTACATTTTTTTAAAAGAATAATGCTATATGAAACTAAGAAATGATTGATAGAAAACCTATTTAATGGTCTAAATGACTGAGTTATTTGCTCTTAGAGTAGAACACGGAAAAATCTCTCATAAATTATTATATAATCTTATAATTTATAATAAAAAGATGAGTAATCCTATTTTAACGAGTGATTTTGGCAACTAAATATAACTAAGTTTATATGCTAAATAAAAGATTATTTGTGTGTAAAATAGTATAAAAAAGTGCACATAAATAAAGTTTTATTTTATACTCAAATAATATTCTATTTAGTATATAAATAAATCATTTGATTATATTTGATTGACCAAAATCACTTATTCACATATAATTATTGTAAAAAGATTATACATACATACAAACCATGAGACATACACCCAAAAAAAAAAAAAAACCATACAAATCATCCATTTTTAAGTCTCTTTTTTAATCTTTTCAACCACCTCTAAAAATAGACTTGAATATATATCATATTCTCCAAAAGAAAATCAACTAACCCCAACAGATACCATTTAATTTCAAGAAAATAAACATACGATAATATAATTAACGAGGCTCGAATTCAACTACTTGTACTTGTTGGGAATAAACAATATAACCACAATCCAATCCATCCCGTATAAAGATAATTTATTATAATTATATGTATTAAATAGTTAATACAATAAGGTCCTCGGAGCCGCGGCGCTTGAGCTCTGAGGCGTAGAGCCTGTAGTCTTCGTCCCCGCCGGTAAAGACGCTGAAACCAGCGTCGTATCCGTCGGAGAAAGTGAGGAGGGAGAGACCAGGGATAGAGGGTTTGTTGGGCATGTGGCGGTACATGTGGAGGGTGATGAGAAGGGTGACGTGTGCGCCCATAGAGATGAGTCTCTTGGCGAGTTGGAGAGCAGGGTTTATGTGGCTTTGTGCGGGGTAGATTACAAGGAGGAAGCGGCGGTAGTCGTGGTGAACCATGGTGGAAGTGGGAGTAGCAAGAGAAGTTTAGATATTGATAATTTGTTGTTGTACCCTTGCCTTGCCAATGGTGGCTATTTATAGAAAAAAGGTCCCTACAGCCCTACTCAATATAAGCCATATTTGGCCATTATAAAAGGTCTCCACCTCCATTTTATAATATATTATTTTTAATCATCAACCAATTAAATAATATATTTATTTATGATAAAAAATTTAAATGCATAAAAAATGTATATAATATATTAATAATTCAATGTTTACTGTTTTCACGGGTTAAAGCAAAATAAATATGTTACGATGATGTTCGGTTAAAATTTTTTTTTTTTTAATTTGAAGTACTCAAAAGATATTAAAGAAAGAGTGAAGATTTGTTTTTAATAGACTTATTAGAAGACTTTTGTTGTTTATTTTGCAGGAAGTGTTAGGGTTTGGAGAGAACCCTGACCTTCGATAAATTGAAAGTGATTCTGTATATCCTAATCTTCCGAGAATAGTTTTATCTATAAAACCAACAATCAATCTCGAATATGATGGAATTTAAATTGAGATCTTGTGGTTCCTACATAATCTTAATGGTATTATGATCTAAGAAAAAATATTCACGATTGTCTTCCAGCGCCAATATATTCTTCGAAGCCGCATCTTTTTCGAATGGTTTTTGCCTCCATCATTGAGATCAACCTTGAGTTCGAAAGATAACACATTTTTTTTTTTTTTATCCTCCTCTCTAAGGGTAGGGATGCACAAGACCCGGACCGGCCCGGGTCCGGTGTAAATTATACCGGGTTGGGTTCATTATTTGTAGCCCGGTGTGATTTTTGGGCCGGGTTCGGGTCTTGTTTCGAGTCGTCCAGCCCGACCCCGAAGTCACTTGTTTTAAATTTATAGTACATTTTAAATTGAGATTAGTGATCAAATATTATATTTTTATACTTCTATTAATATTTTGTATATTATATAATATTATTTTGCTTTAAAATAATTAATTTTGGTAAAAACATAATATAACATTTGTTAAATTTAATGTTTAAAAAATAAAAATTTATTCTTTTTTATATAAAATTTATAAAATACATATATTAATTTATATCGGGTCTATTAGGTCGGGTCCGGGTCTTATCAAACCCAACCCGGTATTATATTTACGTAAAAATATTAGACCCACATATTATTAGGGCCGGGTTCGGGTCTTGTTAAACCCGGCCCGGCCCATGTGCACCCCTATCTAAGGGTCAGTTTAGATTGGCTTTTGAAAAAAACCTTTTTTATCTTTGTTTTATTTAAAAAGATATTTTATTAGCAGAAATTGTTTTTTCTTTTGCTTTTTTTAAAAAGCAACACATTGTTGACTTCTTAAAAAACATATAATTTTTTTTTAAATAAAAGTACTTTTTTCAGAAATACATCCAAATAATATAAATTTGATGAAAAGTATCTTTTTTAACTAAAAAAGTATCTTTTTCTTAAAAAAAGCCAATCCAAATTAATATTTAGATTTTTAATTTCTGTGGAGATCCCACTTTTTGATATTTGGACCCAACTCTTATGTATTCATTTTTCTATTCAGTGAAATGAAATGCAACTGCATTTGATAAAAAAAAAAGTAACAATCCGGCTCAATACTCTTCGATTCAAAAAATATAAATCAAGCTATAACTAAGTCAAATCCAATTCTAATTAATTAAGCACGTGCAAAATATGAACCACTAAGATAAAACTGAAACACCTTGTTAATCAAGAATCCGCTTCCTGATACTTCAAAAAGATAATAACCAACCCTATCAGACTCACAAACTACACAATCAAGCTTACTAACGTCTATAAATAATCTTTACTTTAGCTAGGTTACGTATTCTTTGAATTCTCTTCTTACTTAACAGTTATCATATTATTTCACTGACTTGAACGTTAGAGTGGCCTTGCAGGTCCAATCCCACCGTTTCTCATGCTAGCCGAGATGATTATTCCTCCTTGGAGCAGCACTGTCTGAAAGAGCTCTACTCCTACAATAATGTCTTGATCATGGAAGAGCTCTATTCCAACAATCAGCACAAAACAAATAATATTTTTATAAATAAATTAACAGTAAATATTCACCGCCATATCATTAATAAGATTGTGTGATTTTGAAACTAACGTACAAAAAACAAGAAAAAAAAACTCCGCACATTATTTTTTTATATTATTTATATATTAAAATCAATTACTAAAATTAATTATTAATATGTAATATATATTAAATATAATATATATATAATTTAATTTATTTTTAATATATATTTTATATTTCAGTGTAAAATAGAATTTTTTATTATGTATCTTTTATATATTTTTAATATGTATAAAAGTAAAAACACGCGTAAGGATGAGATTGATTTATGTTGCCCTTAAGTTAGCTATGCTATCTAGAACCCTAGATATATGGTAGTTGGGTTTATATTTAGATAGAGATAGCAGTGATATTCAAAACCTCTATAAAAATATAATTAGAGATTGGTACAAAAAAGTTTTATATTGATTGTTTATAAAACTACACTCCAAACCGATTTTCCTTTCTGACACAATTGAATAATGTTAATTCTAATCACAATATTGATATTATCTCCAAATTATACAGAGTTTAGAGATTAAAATTTAAAATTAGTATATATTGAAAAATAAATGGTAAAAAATAAAATTTTAAAACAAAAACTGAAAAAGTATAGATGCCAATAATATTATAGGATCGCCTTTTCTTATAATTTTATTACAAATTTAATATATGTCTCTTATAATTTTATAGAATAAATATACAAATATACAAATGAAAGATTTTATGATGAATAAAAATATATAAAAATATAAAATAATAAAAGTATATTTAAAAAATAATTAAGCAGTGAAAAAAGTAACATTCCATATATACATTATTTGATAATTATTATAATAAAGTTGTTTTAAAATATATTTGTTGATTAGAAAAAAAAATTATTTTTATTTATTCTCGTAGTATTTAATAATAACCCTAATTATAAGATGTGACATTGTGACACTGTCTGTGGCCTGTGGGTGTCGAAGGTAGTTAAGCTAGCTTGCCAGGTTGGATCATAGAGACCTGGCCGTTGGCACTTATTATATTTACAATAATTTTAGACCTAAATATATTATTCTATCAATTAAATATAATTAAATTATTTATTTTATTATAAAAATTTATTTTAATTTTAATATAAAAAATTGATTATGTCTTATTTTTTATATTATTTAATATTAAAATTATTTTTATTTTATATGAAATTAATAATTTAATTATATTTAATTAGACAAAATATATAAATATACACTTACCGTTATATTTATATTTGTCCTTTGGAGATAACGGATGGGCATGGGAAACATCAACATACGCCGCATACTGAATAATTTAACCATGTATTGCACACCTTTTTTTTTTGTGCATTCTATTTTTTTCTGTTACAAAATAATAAATGCAATCCATCATGTATTATAGATTTAATTATTTTATTAGTCTTTCTTGTCTTATCCATTTTTTAATTAGATATTTATATATATTTTTAATTATCCTTGTATTGTTTTTATTTTGAAATTAAATTATCGGTACAAAATATTAAAATTGACGAAATATATCTTATTTTGATGTGTATTATATTATTCATCAGATCGAAAGTTCAATGACTAATCTTAAAAGTGTGCAAAAATAAAGTGGGGCATTATTAAACAAGCTCTATTTTCATCCTTAGAAAGATTCGAACTAAAAGATGTGGCTAACAAGCACGGACTCTATCCATCTTTAAACCAAAGATAACATAGCAATCATGGCCCGCTAATTCCTAAGGTGGTAACTCAAGTGCAGTTAAATTTATATGAAGTTGCCATTTAGAATCGTTAGATTATATTTTGGTCAAACATATCAATTCATCTAAAGGTAATTAGCAAGCAACTTCACATAAAAATAATTGCATTTGAGTATCCACCAATTCCTAAATATGATCTCGCTATTTTAGAATAATAAAATAGCATTCTCTGTTTTCTTTAACATATTTTAAATTTCATAAGGAATTTTGACTTTCATTCATATAAGTTGAGAATATTATTTTAGAAAAATATAAATTAAAAAAATAAAGAAAAAAAATATTCATGTGAGTATAAATTTCATACGATATATATGGTACGAAAATAATAAAAACTTCATATTTTATAAATATTTTCTTTTAATATTTATTATTAAAAAGAATTCAATTTTAAAATTAAAAATAATATAGGACTTAATTAAAATAAAGATTATAAAGATCTAAGAAAAAAAATCAATAAAATTATATATACTAATTGAATAATTAAACCTTTACTATATGGTCCAAATTCTCCCAAGGATAGGTGTATTTGTGTTGGCTTAGCGAGGTGAACGGGGGGTGGTAGGTGCATAGCCTGTGTCGTACGTAGTAGGTTTGATTTCATGGGAGGCATTTGGAAGGGTGAGATTTAATAATGAATACACAAACGCAAATTATATATAATGCATAAATAATTATATATTTTTTTTTACTTTTGATTAGACAATAAAAGAATTTACTTTTGATCTAATCAATGATTATATATTTGATCATGGTCATTCACTCATTTTTAATTAACCAGTTAATAGAAAAAATTATCAAATTTATTTATAATATTAATAAATTTATTAAAAAATTATACCCATAAAAAAATAAAATAAAATTAACAAAACTATTCAAACTCTAAAAAATCATTTAAAACTCAAATTATTTTGCTTTTTAAAACTAAGCTTAGAGATTCAGTATATTCCGAACAACCTCCAAAACTTGCCTCTCATATTTATACTTCTTTGCGAATGCCAATGTGAAAACAAGAAAATAAATTCAAGGAAATGGAGGTACTCAAGTATGTCACATATAGAGCCTATAATTGCACATGGAACTATGAAGAAGAGAAGGTACTCAAGGAAAGGAAAGAGATGGAGGCACACTGAAGTTTGTGAATGTGGACAAAGAATGCTTCTTTTGAAAAGAGATATACATGATGCCTCAACCTTATATCTCTATGATGGATCAAGATGCTAAAATTTGTTAAAATTTAGGGCAGGGTTGTTAATATAAAGGGTAGTTCAAGATTTTTAAATGATTATTTAGGATTTAAATAGTTTTATTAATTAAAATATATTTTTTAAATTAATTTATATGTATCATGGTATATTTTTATATATTATTTATTTTATTATTTTATATTAATTTTTATATTAAAATACATTATTTATGCATTATACGTAATAATTTCTATATTATTATATGTTAGTTGTATTTAGGTTGTGTTTTGTGAAATTTTTTTTTATTGATATTTAAATTTTTCGTTTTATAAATAACATATATAAAAGTGTAAAATGATGCTATAACATTATCGATATTATATTATCAATAGATTTGTTGTTGACTCTATGAAAATTTATGTATATATTTAGTAGTTTTTCCTAGCGGATATCTCGTGGTAACTCGATGTCTATGAATACAACAGGTTCGGTTCTTTAGCTATATTATTGCTTGATTGCTTCATAATTTTTTTTAGGTATACATATACTGATATACGGCTTCATAACGTTATTGGATACACTTCTTAGATCACATACATCACAAATCAAGAAATACGTGTTGATGAAAGCGTAGCATTAAGGAAAGCCTTTAAGTTGGTGTCGGAAGGACCACCTTCCTTGGCAGCATCCTTCGCCATCATCTTCCATTTCTCACCATTCTCTCTCATTTCCTTCGCTTTCTCTCCATTACTCTCCATCACAACCTCCACACACTTCTTTATCTCACCACCCTTCACTATCCCTCCTCCTTCCTCTTCCTCATCCTCCACCGCCACTACTCTCACACCTATCTTCCACACTTGTTCTATTAGCTTCGCATTCGTCATTTGATCTGACCACTGTGGAAACGCCACCACCGGAACCCCACACACCACGCTTTCCAACGTCGAATTCCAACCGCAGTGCGTCACGAAACAACCCACCGAACCGTGGGACAACACTTGCACCTGTGAACACCACTTCACTATCTTCCCCTTCTCTCTCAGCTCCTCCATGCAACTCAACTCTTCCTCTTCCTTCATCACCCACAGGAATGGACGTCCACACTCTAACAACGCCATTGCTATTTCCTCTCTTTGTCTCTTAGATATCTTAAAGAAACTACCGAATGAGATATAAACCACCGACATCTCTGCCTTCGAGTCCAACCATTCAATGTAATCATTCGAGTCTACTTGAAGTAGATCACCGCCGAATGAAGTATCGTTGGGTTTTCTCCCGTCCAGGAACGCAGACGGAAGCAACGGCCCGATGGGGATCATGTTGACTCCATCAACGGCTCTCAGGGACTCTGCTTCAAGAGCTTCAAAGGTGTTCACAAGAACAGTAGGGTTTGTTTCCTTGTCAAGCTCCTGAAACTGCTCCTTGAAGTGTTCAACAAAGAAAGACAAGAAACTTGCTCTTCCTACCAACAAGAAACTGGGTAGTTCACGCGCCGACAGCAAGAAAGGCAAACCAGGTAGTGATATGGAAGAACACGAAGAAGAAGATGAAGATGCGTTGTTTTCTTCCTTGGTTTTCTCGTTGATGTATTTATCGTAGCCATGGAAGTAGTAATAGAGGATGGTGAAAACCGTGGCTGGCTCGACCCACAGGAACGCCCAAGGGAGGTGAAAGCCACGCGCCACCTCTTGTGCCCATGGAACGAGCAAGGTGTAGGTTAGGCAGGTGAAAGGGTGACCTTGTTCTGTACTAGAGGTTATGAGGTCGGACAGGAACTCTGACCCGCGGCGCTTCAACTCGGAATCGTAGAGCTTGTATTCTTCCTCTCTGGCGTCTCCGGGTCTGAAACCGGTGTCATGTCCGTCGGAGAAGGGTGCGAAGGATAGGCCGGGGATGGAGGGTTTGTTAACCATGCGGTTGTGGAGGTATACGGTGACGACGAGGGTGACGTGTGCATCCATAGAGATGAGTCGCTTGGCGAATTCAAGGGCAGGGTTTATGTGGCCTTGTGCTGGGTAGATTACGAGGAGGATGCGGTGGCGGACCATGGTGCCGGTGCCGGTGGCTGAATTATTAATTATAGCTAGATTGTATGTGTGCAATGATCGGATCATATAGAATGATGTTCTTTAGTCGTCACTTTATAGAGAAAAAAATTCTAATTAATTGTGAAACAAAATATTTGAATTTATAAATACTAAAAATTATAAATTTAAAATTCATTAAAATATTATTTTATTAGTTTACAAATTCCGTTTTTTTTTTAATATAGAGTCCTAGATTAGTGAAATTCTATGATTTTGTTGTCTGTACTGTTTGTGTGGGAACCCGAATTCCAAATGATGAGTTGTGACTATTGATGAGTACTTACTAGACTTGATAGGGGGTCAATAATGGGCTTTGTAGGTGGGTACCCCGGTCCGGGATACGGGTGTCTAAATGTGGGGAATTATCACGTTGAATTTTAAATAATTTACTACTTTAGACCAAACATATTTAAATGATATTTTTTATAGGCCGCGTCTCTCGTGACGCACCTGTGATGGACTATAGTGACTTGTATCAGAGGGACAAATGATTTTATGACATGTGGGCATAAAAAATAGTCATGGTCAATAACTCTATTGGTATGAAGTGAATGAAAATTAGCACTTTAAAAAGAGTAATACGTCTTTATTTATTCTCGTAGCCACTGATAATAACTTGTAAGTGATGATTGGAGAAAGAAAAGTAAATTTTTCGTTTTTGACTAAAAAATTATTATTAAAAGAAAGAGTCAAGAAGGAGTAGAAAAATCTGAGATAACGGTTGACATCATGGTTATTGAGGCCTTAAGTCATGCACATGTTGAAGAAAAGTCTTGAGATTCTTCTCCGAAGAGCCACCTTCCTTGACAGCTTCCCTCGCCAACCTCTTCCACTTCCCTGCGTTCTCTCTCACTTCCTTCGCCTTCTCTCCACTCCCCATCACCAAATCCAAACACCTCTTTATTTCACCACCTTCCACCGCCACACCTTGTACACCATTCACCCTCACCCCTGTCTTCCACACATCTTCAATTAGCTTCGCGTTCGTGTTCTGGTCCAGCCACTGCGGAAACGCCACCATTGGTACCCCAGATGCCAAGCTTTCCATCGTCGAATTCCAACCACAGTGCGTCACAAAACATCCCAACGACTCATGCGACAACACTTCCACCTGCGAGCACCAACTAACTATCTTCCCCCTTAATTCTAATTCCTCTCTGCAACTTAATTCTTCATCTTCTTCCTTTTCTTCCTCTTCCTCTTTCTTTTTCTTATTCTCTTTATCATCCCTAATAACCCACAAGAATGGACGCCCAGAATCCAACAACGCACGCGCCAATTCCTCCATCTGTTTCTTCGCCAACACACAGAAGCTACCAAACGAAACATACACTACCGATTTCTCCGCCTGAGAGTCCAACCACTCTACGTAATCATCTGACCGTTTGAAAATATTACCTCCATAGGAACTATCACCACCACCGCCATCTTTATCATCGTCCAAGAACGCCGACGGAATCAACGGCCCGATCGGCATCACCTCCAACTTATCATCAACGGCCCTCAGAGCATCAGGCTCCAACGCTTCAAAGGTGTTGGCTAACACTATTGCCTTGCCTTCTTGCTCATCAAGATCTCGTATCTGTTTTTCAACCAGTGAAAGAATGAAAGAGTTCCGAAACGTAGCCGAACTATCTGATTCCAAATAAAACGAAGGTAGGTCGCGTGAGGGTTGCATTGGCGGCAACCCTGGAAGCTCCAACGAACACGACGAGGGCTCTTTGGTAATTTTCTCCTTGATGTAGTCACCGTAGCCGTGAAAGTAGAGGTAGTGGATGTCCAAGAGCACCGCTGGTTGAGGCCAGAGCACAACCGAGGGAAGGTGAAGCGCACGCGCTACCTCTGTCACCCAGTTTTGTAGGAAGCTGTAGATTAAACAGGTGAAAGGTTGCTGGCCTTCTTTGGCGGCGGAGTTTACGAGATCGGTGACGAACTCAGTGCCGCGACGCTTGTACTCCGAGGCGTACTGGTCGTATTTGGAGTCGGCGGAGGGTGTGAAACCGTCGTCGTAGCCGTCGGAGAAGGGGACGAAGGAGAGGCCGGGGATGGAGGGTTTGTCGGACATACGGCGGTGCATGTGGAGGGTGGTGGAAAGGGTGACGCGTGCGCCTAAATTAATTAGGCGCTTTGCTAACTGGAGGGAAGGGTTTATATGGCCTTGTGCGGGGTATGGGATGAGGAGGAAGTGGTGGTGGTGCATGGCGAAGGTGGTGGCAGCGGCGGAGCAATCTCGGTGTAAATAATAAGCTATTATAGCATGCACCTTATTATTTGGAATTTGGACTTATGAGTAATGAGGTGACAAGTTTAAATCATTTATAGGCTTTGAACCATGTTTATTTGAAGTTTCAACAATTTGGTGGTGCTAAAATTCACAATATGTGTTTTTTTTTTTTTTTTTTTTGTCTTTTCACAATATGTGTTTGTACTTATTAGTATAAAGAATAATAGAAAAATGTTATTAGATCTGTAATATTTTTCCAAATGGTACCCATTAAACTATTTGGTTTCATTCCATCGAACAAAAATCGCTTACATTACCGGCGAAGGAAAAACAAAATTAATTGAAAAAATATTTATATATTTAGTATTTTTTATAACAATATTACATGACCAACTTTTTTAAATATTAAATACTAAAATTTAAATATTAAGATCTAAATCTTTAATTCTATCAGTATAAAATGAAATATTAACTAAATATTAATAATAATATTATTAATTCCATAATATTATTTCTCTGTTATTAAAAGAGGATTTATTTTGGTATTTAAAATCATAAGAAAAATAAGTGAGTCAAAATAATCAAAATATTGCATATGAAAGGGAAATATTGGAATAAAACTTTTAATTAAATATTTGATTTTTTTTTCATCCACTACTTTTCATAATTAAAGAATGATATAATGGTATCGATAGGTGAAGATGTAGAGATTTATTTTGGACTAAAATATAATTTTTATTTTCTTGTGAGATACGTTGTGACGTTTGAGCTTACGAAATTGTTGGGGACCTAGTTGATCTTTGCTTTTGAAGATTGCGGTACTTATCATCAACTGTCTAATGTGTCTATGAAATGGAAGGAAATCTATGTCTGTACAAGTAATTCCAAGTGGAAGGAATACAAAAATTTGTATACAGTATTAGAGCATCACCGTTCACGAACACCTCTTCTACCATGAATTCTTTATTCATTTTCTAGTGATTAAGAAATTACCAAAAAAGATTCATATCAAATATTTAAAATAATATAAAATTTTAAACTTTGTATATCTATTAATAAATTTAAAAAATTATATTCTTACTAAAAAAAATTATAATATTTTTAACTAATAAATTTAATTTTAAGAGGCTCATCTACAATTAATGAAAGCCAATTTACTTTTTGTTTTGCGCATGGTTATATATGCTAAAAGAATTACTATATTTAAACCTATAGGCCCTAAAGAAAATATGTGACCAGAGAGTAGAGGTCTACAGGAATGGATCTTCTCTCTGTAAAAATGCGTAATTTATCATGTAATTTTCAAGTGTAAAAAACTAATAGAAAACTTGTAAAAATTTGATATTATTGCATAGTAAAAGATCATATTTAGCAATTGAGAAAATTCAAAATCCTGGGTTCTTATATGTGGTGTCACTTTCCAACCCACGATAACTTGTTATTGTAATTTATTATACCGTGCTAAGACAATAACCCGTGGTTAGAGTCTATTGCATGCATGAAATGGTAATTAGGGAATACTAAAGAATTAGTTATGGTGAACAACTGCACAAGAAGGTTTCCATTAATAAATGTTTTCTTTGTTTTAATCTACGTTCGAAATTCGAATTCAACATTTTTGGTTAGATGAGCATATCTTTTTTTTATTATTTTTTTATGTCAACATATAATTAATAATCTTATCTGTTATTTTTTAAGAAAGAGAATAAAACATATTTGATTATTTCACCAAAAAAAATAAGATTTCACCAAAAAAAAAACATATTTGATTATTGTTTAGTTTTTTATTCTTTATAAATTTATTTCCCCCCTCCTTTATACATATTTTAAAAATTTGCTAGTATAATCAATTCACTGTTTAATTTATTGGTTACGTAGAGATAATATTTCATATACAAATCCAACAATTTTATTTCAGCTCTTTTTAATTTTTTTTTATTGAATTAATTTTAACCACAAAACGTACTATATATACATGAAATGACTAGGGATAATAACAAATATTTCAAGGAAGTAATAATAGATGTATATCTAATCTACTATTTTATTTAATTTATTCCTATAATAATAGTAAGTTATTTTCTAAAACTTTTAGTTTTTTTAAATACTTTTTAAAACACATTAGCATTCCGCATTGACAAGTATATATATCGCAAAAAATTGAATGTAATTATTTTCATCCACCAATGATATTCGACTGAACGCCACCATCCAAGAAGAAAACTCCAACGAAGTAAATAAAAAACACAAATCCGATTCATCTTGCACTCATATATATAATCACGTAGAGGCATTTGCTTTTATTTTAAAAAAAAGTGCTACATGACAAAAAAAAATTGTTTTCCAATAATTAATTAATTAGTATATTTTTATTGATTTATGTAGAAAGAAAAAGCTTAAATACATTAACAAAATTTATGTATAATTTTTTTTTGATATTTATAATTAAGTAGTCAAAAATTATTTATTTTGATTTTTGGTTGTTTTTATTAATTACCACAAGAATAAATGCATAATATATCTTATAAAACTATATTATATATATATATATATATATATATTATAACATCTATAATTATGATTGATAACCATAATTATTTAAAGTTATTATATTTAGTTTTAACATGCATAATTATAACATTTAATTCAATAGTAATTTACATAAACAAAAGTTAAAAGAAGAAAGTCATTACTATATCTATCACTAAAACATATAACTATAAAAATTTTCATTAAAATTATATATTTAAAATAAAATAAATAATTTTAAGTTATATATAGCTATTTATTTTTACTTTATAAAAAAGTATTTAATTATCTGTATATCCTTGAAAAAAAGGTAACATTTGTATATCTTTATTATTAATAAAAAATTGCGGTAATTAAATATAGTTCATTAAAAGTAAATAACATTTTTGTTCTGTTTCTGGTAGAATACAAATATTATTATTTAGAGTTAAACTTAAACCTTAAACGACACCCAAATAAATAAATTTATTTATTTTTTATTAAAATAAAATGTTAAAAACCTTGATTCAGAACACATTTTTCTCCAACACCATGAAGAAAAGTAATCAGATTCCTATCAGAAGAGCCACCTTCCTTAACAGCTTCTCTACCCAAACACTTCCATGTCTCAGCGTTCTTTCTCAGTTCACTCCCTTTCTCTCCATTCCTCATCACCATATCCAAACACCTCACAATTTCATCAGCTTCCACTATCCCTTCCCCATTCACACAATGATCCACTCTCACCCCTGTCTTCCACACATCTTCTATTAGCTTCGCATTCGTCCTTTGCTCTACCCCCTGTGGTAACCCCACCATTACTACCCCTGAAACCATGCTTTCCATCACGGAATTCCAACCACAGTGTGTCACAAAACACCCCAACGATCGATGCGACAAAACTTCAACCTGTGAACACCACTTCACTATCTTCGCCTTCATTTCCACCTCCTCCATGCAACTCAACAACTCTTCCTCTTTAACTTTAACCGTTTCTCTAATCACCCACAAGAATGGACGCCCGCAATCTAATAACGCACGTGCAATTTCCTCCATCTGCTTCTTGCACACCACAAACACGCTCCCAAACGACACGTAAACCACTGACTTATCTGCCTGCGACTCCAGCCATTCAATGTAGTCGTCATCATTATTGGGACGATCTCCGCCGTCCAAATAGGCTGAAGGAATCAACGGTCCAATTGTCATCATGTTCAAGTTCAATTTATCATCAACGGCTCTCAAAGCATTTGCTTCCAATTCTTCAAAGGTGTTGAGAAGAACCGTTGCTGGTTTCGTTTCCATGTCAAGGAAGCGAAACTGCTCTTCAAACAAGGGAAACATCACGGGGCTAAATTCCGAGCTCTGCAACAAAAACGCCGGCATGTCACGTGGTGCTAGCACCAGCGACGGTGCCAAACCTGGTAGCTCTATGGCTTCGTTGTAACTCGAAGGATCTGTGGTTTTGCCGTCGATGTAACCGCCGTACTCGTGAAAGTAATGGTAGAAGATGTTGAACACTGTGGCGGGTTGGATCCAGAGAAGCGCAGTGGGGATGTGGAACCCACGCGCCACCTCTGCGGCCCATGTTTGTAGGAGGGTGTAGACTACACATGTGAAAGGATTAGATTGTTTGGCGTTTGAGAGTATGAGATTGGTTACGAACTCGGTGCCGCGGCGCCTGAAGTCGGAGAGGTAGAGGGAGAGCTCGGAGGTGGTGGAGCCAGTGAAGCCGGAGTCGTGGCCGTCGGAGAAGGGGAGAATGGAGAGGCCGGGGGTGGAGGGAATGGTGGTTGAGATGCGGCGGTGCATGTGGAGGGTTGTTAAGAGGGTGACGCGTGCGCCCATAGAGCGTAAACGCTTTGAGAATTGAAGAGCGGGGTTTATGTGACCCATTACAGGGTAAGGAACCACCAGGAAGTGGTGGCGGTGATAACGGTGGACCATGTTCATGTGGGTGGTGGTGGTGGTTGTTAGTGGTTGATTGATGCGGACAAACAACAGTTCACTTGTATAGAGTATACACACAGCACTACTAGTGCTGGTGGAGTGGGATTATTGATTATACGTTGTTGCAATCTTGCACTCAAATAAGTGGGACAAGATAGCTATTATGATGGTCACCAAGACTATTCAAATCAAGAATAATATTACAGATTATATAGTACAAATCATGTAAAACAAAAAAAAGACTATACAGTACAAATGTTATTTTATAAAAAAACTGTTATTTTATTTAAGTTAATATTTTTTTGGACAGTAAGTTAATATTTATAATTTGGTTCATTACAAAAAATGGCAAGAAATATTGCGGGAGTCATGATAAATGTTTCGTAGCTCCAATGCGAAGAAAATAGGAAGAAAGCAAGTCCGCCCAATTGCTTTGTTTTTCCAAATTTATCATAAATTCAAAAGTAATTTTTTTTTTTGGGCTTTAATTCAAAAGTAATGTAAACAACTGAAATTTGAAAGCCCTATAGCCTTGTTGGTGTTATCCCTCTTATTATTATTATTATTTTTTTTGACACGCCCTCTTATTTATTTAACACTTCAAGGATATCAAAGTCAAGGAAAAAATAAAAAATAAAAAACTCCAACCTGTCTACCGGAAAAAAAAAGACTCCAACCATTATCCTTCAACCTCTTTTCCCACTTTGTGTTCATTGACTTAACTCATTATTGTTTGATTGTTTGATAAGTTGCTCCCTTTTTATGATGTCCTATTTGCTAATATTTTTTATTTATTTATTTTTTTGGGGATATATAACATCATCAAATTTCAAAATTAATCTGTGTATTTCACTTCTTCCCCTTTAAAGTTGCTGTTCAGTAAGTAATTTTACATATTAGTTTGAACATGAAATAAAATACAGAAGTTTATAATCTAAAATACTATTTTATTAATGATACAGTATACATTTTCAATTTTAAGTTGCATTTAAAAAATCTTAAAATTCAGTTTATTATTTAAAATTATTCTAACAATTTGATTAATAAACTGTAATTAAATACCTTATATTATAGATGTTTCATTTGATTGCAGCAAACTATTAGGGAATCAATAGGAAGCCAAACCAATAAGTATAATTAGATAACTGATAGGTGGTAAAAGAGGAAAGAGAAAATAAGGAAAAGGCCTATTAACCACTTATTAGCTAACAAACTATGCGATGCCTAAGCTTTCTCTTTTAAAAACTAACATATTGGCAGAAATTAATTTAAATATGATTATAAGAAAGCCATTTTTTTCCCGCCAAAAGAAAGCTCTCGTTCCCGCCATGTAGTGCCGCATATTTATACACACTAAACTCAGAAAATGGCGCCATTTTTTCCCACGTTTCAAGCTCGTCTTCCAACATGGAGGCGATCCGTACAACTCGCAAGCGTGACCATCCATCTGCTTCCACACGCTCCGGTACATTCACCCGCAGTAGATCCCAGATCTTCCTTCACCGCAGCCGCTCCGGTCTCCTCCGCCCCGATCCCCAACGCACCCGCTCCCAATACCAGGCCACACTTCCTCCTTCACCGTGCCGTACAACAAGGATTCGACTGTCTGAGAGCGTCGATGGCAACGATGGCGGCGACGAACTCATGGTTCTCGTTAAGGATCTTAAGAAGAAAACGAGGCTAGGACACGAACCTTCTTCCACAGGTGGCGACAGTGAGCTGTCTCGGGCTCTGATGAAGGACCTTCGAGCGAGACGAGTTTATTCTCCGCCATCGAGCCTTGGCGCTTGCTCCAATACGGTGGTGGCCGATGTGCTTGCCAAGGGGAGTGGCGTTGATTCCGACTGCGCGGGTGGGGGAATTGCTGATTTAGGGTTTGGGACGAAAGCGAGTTTGGAGAATAGCGGTTCTGAGAGAAACGGTTCGAAGGTGGAGGAAGAGAGTGGTAATTTGGAGAAGGCGTTTTCTTCCGAAGGTCAGAAGAAGGATGAGGTGAATTCGATTTTGAGTTTGATCTTGAACGAGTATAGATCTGATAAGGACAGTGACATTTATGGCGACGAAGTGAGTGAGAGTTCTGACTCGGAGAAAACTGAATCTCAAGATGGGAAGCGAAGTGGCGGAATTTCTTCGGAGAAAATTGAAGATTCCAGGGAAGAACTTGTACAAACGACTCCACCAGACACTGACATATCTGAGGTTAAAGGGAAGCAAGTCGAGGATACGCCTTTACCTGGAAATGCTTTGAAAAATGCAGGCGAGGGTTCTTCCGAAAAGGATAGCCGGAGGAATGGTTCTGTTCTCAGAAGCAAATCTGTAAGGACCTCCCTTTTTTCCTTGAATTAATTTTATTTCCTTTTAGGTCCCAGTGGAATTGATTTATGATCTATATGCAGGTGCTTAAACCACGCTTTCAGGGGAAGTTATTCAAAGCCCCGGGTTCGGTCAATTTCAAAAGGTTGTTTCCATATCTAAAGGACATAAAACAAGATGATTCTGGTAACTAATTTGCTTCAAGGTTTTATTAATTATTTTTACTTAATAAGATGATGATTTACTTGATGACTAATTTCGCTAATATTTTTTGTAGGTACGGAAGATTTGGGTCATTGCCAGAAAGATGAGAAGGCTATGGTTGGAAACGGTTCAAGACTTCCATTGTCATGTCAAAATCAAGAACCGTCTGTAGTTTCCGAAGGTGATGCAGTGGTAGCTCCTGTTAATGAGTTATCTCATGGTAATGGGTCAGAATTGGCATCATCACTGGACTCACTTGAATTGGATATGCAATTCCATAGCAAAGGTGTGACTAGTGAGTGTTTATTTGTACCGTCCACAAAAGAAGTTGGAAATGCTCTGTACAATGATAAGTTCAAGAAAGACTCAAAGCAGCAAGGCTGTAATCCTGATTATGCCATCACTGCTAATGATGATGGTACTCGTACCATGGAGCAGTTTGGCGTCTTGGATAAAGAATGTGTACTAGAAACCCCACCTGATGGAGATAAATTTGACAAGGGAGAGGTCAATAAATTGGGTCAATCAGAGAGCACTACCCAGGACAAGTATAATGTCAAAGCTATGGATATTAGCAAAATTAGTCAGGAAAATGCCGTTGATGGTTTTTTTCAGAAGGTCCACCAGAGAAAAGATTCTATTATTAAAAATAAATCTGTAAGAATCCATCGTGCTTTTACTGTATTTTACTAAATTCAAATTCTGCTGTTTAATTGAATTAGGCCAGAACCTTAGCTGTAAAAATGCTTTTCTGATTTTCTGTGTCGAGATGTTACAAGATTTATTTTGGTAGCTGGTTGAGTTTGTAGTACCTCCTACGCATGTTTTTCTTTTTTGCCATATCTGTGTCATATTGATAGTTAAGCTTGGGATGTCTATGCAGGTATCTAGATCAAATTTGCACAGGAAACTTTTCATAAACCCACATTCATTTGGCTACAAAAGGTTGCTTCCTTTTTTAATGGATTCCACTAAAGACGAATGTGGTAATTATTGTGTTTTCGTTTACTTGTATGATTTAATTTATAATGCCTTAGATATTAATCAGTTATGGATTCTAAGAGCTAATTGAGCTATTGATTTTATTTTGCACATAAATATTAGATCAACAGACGCACCATAAAGAAGGTGAGGTGGATATATCTGCCAAGAAAATACAATCTCCTCTCTTATCTCAAAATCAAGGAGCATCTATTGGCCAACACAAGATAGAGGATAGCTCCAGGCATGACACAGGTGAATCTAACAAAGTGGTGAACAATGTATTAGTAGATTCTACCGATGAGTTATGTCATGTTAACCAGCCAAAGTTGACATCTTCCCAATTGTTACCTGAATTGCCGATGCAGCTGAATGCAAGAGAAATGATTTATGAATGTTTATCTGTTCCCTCTGCAGATGAACATATTGAGAAAGTTGAGATTGGTCCTAAAGACGAATGCTTGAGTGACTCAAAGTTTGATCCACATTCAGTAATGGACTTTCGCTGCCCCAGACACAACAGTGAGGCACCACCCAAAGCTAAAAATGTGCTTGGTATTGACGGTAATGTCTCTAACCTTACATTTGGGCATGATTCAAGTGAGGAAAAGGGACCCTCTGTTGATTATGGTGAAGGTAAACCGTCTGAAAGTCTGGAGAATTGCAAGACTGTTAGTGGATTTCCCCTTGAAGGTCAGAGTGTAAAAAAATTGGATCCTAATAAGCCAGATGCTCAGGGTAAAGGGAAAAGAAATCATAAAATTTGCAGGAGTGATGATGCTGTGGTTTTGAATCATGTCACTCTTTTAGATGAATGGCCCAAATCTTCACCGGAGGAAGTTATAATAGGAAAATCAGAAATGGCAAGTCATGGTGCTGGGAGCCAGAAAGCAGGAAATGTTCTGAAAGGCATAGTTTATGGTTCAAGGATGCCTTCAATAGGAAAAAACAATAAACCTGCTAATCAAGTTCATGAAGCCGGAAATAGCTCTGAAGTTAAGACGAGATTGGTGAGGTTCATTTCATTTTTATTTTTATTTTTTATTGCAGAATGGTAGTTTCTAGATTATATGTAACTAATTACAAAACTTACCCCATGGCCGTGTGTGAATATAAATTTCATTTTTCAATTATGTGGTTTCAAAAACAGGTTATAAATGGATGCTCAGATATGGAACTGTTGAAACAAACAGCAAGTTACAGATACAAAAGATTGCTTCCTCATCTCTCAAATACCATGAAAGATAGTTCATGTAAGTATGGGTCTAATTCAGTCATACTCAGCTGATATGAAAATATTTTTCTTGGCAAAAGGAACTCATTGGCTACTGCATTAGGAGTTTGAAACCAACTTTTTGATGATCTTAATACTTCTAGGTGCTACTGAAAATGATCATTGCCCAAAAGTTCAGAAGCTCTTGGATCAAACAAGCTCATATTTAAACATGCAAGCAACTCCCTTATTTGATCAAACTGGTTCTGCTCCATCAAAACGTTGCAAGGGCAGTCCTTGCGATTTAAATAATGATAGTTCAAGCCCGATACTTGAAGTTCCTGAATCTAAGCCATCACACAATTCATTCAAAGTGATTCAACTGCAAGATGAACAGGTTGTATCAAATGGACACTGCAAGCCGGAAAGCTCTCCTTCTCCTCGGAGAGAAAAAGAGGCTGCGTCTGTCTTATCTAAGCCTTCTGAAACCCATGGAGCAACGATCTTGGAGCAACCTAGAGTCTCTACAACTAGTTTCAAAAGGGGAATTCTGAAAAGAGGTCGGAGAAGATGCAGAGGACGTTGCACATGCTTGAATTGTGCCTCTTTTCACCTTCATGCAGAAAGAGCATTTGAATTTTCTAGAAATCAGTTTCTAGATGCAGAAGAGGTTGCCCATGACCTTATAAAGGAACTATCTCAACTAAGAAAGACATTAGAAAGATCTACCGAGAGTGTCAATGGCAATCCTATACTTGACGGAAGCGAGGTGAGTGCTACAATATTGAAAACTTATATCTTTTCTGTAGTCACTTGATCACTATTTTTCCCATGACATGGAACTTTGGATGCCTTTACATATTTCAGGCGAAAGAAGCCTGCAGGAAAGCATTAGTTGCAGAACAACTTGCAAAAGACCGGTTTAGGCAGATGAATGATGATCTTAACATTCATTGTAGAATCTCGGTATGTACATATTTATACCCAATTTGGATACTCCATTTGAACAAATCGTTTATATCAGCTTTATTTGTGCAGAGCTTGGAGCGCCCAAGGGTTAGATTTTCAAATCATGTTGACATAAAAGTAATTGAGCACGAAGATAGATAGGTCTCTCATTACATGTGTGACCAAACTGCAGGGGAAGTGTAATTTTTTTTATTTATTTTAGTCCTATTGTTCTTTCACGTTCTGTGAATATATTTTTATTGTTTGAAGTTGTGAATATTTTCATTTACAACTTGAACTTTTCAATCTTACTGTGTGTTATCACAAAAAAAAAAGAAATCTGACTGTGTTATGTAGCGATTTTGAAAAACATTGGACGAAGTTTCAAATGTTAATCTTAGAGGTTAGACAGACGTTTTAACTTCTAGCGTATGAAATGTGTAATTATTGTTTGTTATACCACCAACCAAAATATGCTTATAATTAATTAAGTGTCTATAAACGCTCATGAATATTGATCAGGTAAAGATTAGTTTCCACAAACTACTTTTATAAGTATACAATACAAATGACAACGCAGCGCAACCGATACTAATATGTTGAAAATATACATGAGTTGTGATATAAGCATAACTCAACTTAAAAATGTAAAATTTTCTTTAGACAGGAATTAGATCTATAATTAAATTTATGAATTAGGCTTTTAAATTATTGAAAATTTTCTTTAGCTAAAAATTAAACTTATAATTAGATTTATGAGTTAAGCCTTTAAATCATTTTTCAAGTGATGAACTTATTTGTAATTTTCAAGTGAAGGAATTTTGAAGTTCTAAGTTGAAGTCCTTAGCCACTAGTATTTTGGTGGGATTTAATAGTCATTGGCCACTTGTGTTAATAAAATTCAATTTATAAAATATGGGATTTAGTTAAAAGAAAATGAAATATAAAAAATTAATCTTTCAAATACTTACAATATTTTATTTGTTAACAAAAATTTTAAAATTATTTAACTGAAAATCCCTATATTTTTTTATGACAACTTTGGAAACAATGATGTCACGTAAATCAAATTTGAGGCACGGACAACTTTGAGTGCTTCTTTCCATAATTGTCTTATCTTACCTTTTTCGCCGCTTGATTTTTTGTCTGTTTTGAATATTATTTATCAAAGCCATAGTAAAAAATTTTAATTTGATAATAGGCCTGAAATTTTTTTTGTTGTAATTCATTTCAACATGATTTTTGCATGAAGAATCTGAGTACAATAATTGATACAATAATAGACCCAAAAAAAGAGTCAAATTATATAGGCTGAGAAGACATCACTAGCTCAAATAGGGCTTGAAATGAGTGAAGCCAACTCATGAGCTAATTCGAGCTCGATTTATTAGTGGTTCGATAAGTTGAGCTCGTGAGTTGGTGAGCCAAATTTGAGTTTAGATTTGAGTTTGAAAATTAAATAAGTCGAGCTTGAGTTTGGGTAAGCTCAGTTCATTAGCTCGTGAGCCGGCTCGAAAATATATATAAATATTTATTTATTAAATTATTAAAACATATAATATTCAAAGTATAAAGTACTAATCACTTATTATACAAAATGTGATGTTTTATATATGAGAAAGCATTTGTAATAAATAATTAGTTAGTCAATATTAGTCAAGTGATAAATAAAGGTAAAATAATAATTATAAATTGATTGAATTTTTTATATTATTGGTTGACATTGGTTAATTTTTTGTTGGTTAATTAACACCATTATTTATATGTGTTAGGTTGTTATAATTTATTGACATAAAATTACATATTATAGTTATGTTTTTTTTTTTTTGGTTTCCAAGTTATCCCTCAACTCGATAGGTCGAGTACTAATCCTCCGCCGGTTTGTGCATGCATCTCAAAGGGTGGGATGGCCGGCCAAGGTCCTCTCTGCATACACGCCGCCTCGGGAATCGGGATCGAACCTGGAACAAGATGTTTAAGCAACCCAAGCCATTACCACTTGTGCTAGGGTCATTGGTTTGTGTGTTTTTTTTTTTTTTATAATACATTCATGTTATTTGAGCCAGCTCGTGAGCTAGTTCGAGCTCGTGAGCTTTTGGCGAGCTAAGTTTGAGCTTAAGAAATTAACTCGATTATTAATGAGCTGAGCTGTTAGCCAAGCTCAATTTTCGTGAGCCGAGCTTGAGCTTGGTCTGGCTCGACTCTCGGCTCACTTCCAGCCCTAAGCTCAAGGAACGATAGATTGATCATTCCACCCGAAGATAAAAATATGGTGTCCTCTTGGCTCTTATTTACGAAATTTGAATTAAAAAGTTAAAAATTACTGCAGTCCTAATTAAAATAATAATTTTAATAATATAAAGTTTAATTTTGATGCACTGATGGTGTAAAAAGTTTTATACAGTCATTTAATCAGATTCATGCATAGATTCATGCATTTATTTGACTTTAGAAGTAATGAGCTTTAAAATTAATTGCTTTCGATGATGTGGTAACATCTCATTAGTTGTATGTATAATACAATGCATGGAAATTAAATTCATGTTTTATAGCTAATATAGTTTGCTTGGAATTTTGGGGGTGGGGGGAGGTTTTTTTTTTAAAAAAATTTTGTTTACTAATATCAACAGTTCAACACTCATCATCATGTTTTGGGAGAATAACATAAAAATAGATGGCATAATTTTGATTCTGATATTTGAAATGGTCCACATTTGAAAACTGAAATCCTCTCAACAATAGGAACCACACGTTATGACCAATAATAAACTGTACGTTGCCATTCAATTATTCTATGACTTTGGATGATAATTGTATCAGAATTGGAGAGATAAATGGTGCAAATAAAGAATTTTTATTTTGACTTCTCCATATAATATACATTAACAAACTAGTATATAGTACAAAAGAGAAAGAAAAGTGGCAGGGAATCGTAAAAGAATCTAAATTAAATAAAACATAAACACAGTACAAAGATGATGATTTCGCACTTGACTTGATAATGATATATAGACGGAATTCATAATCATGATCATGATCAGAACCTTGATCTACATTCAGCAGGAAGACCATGTGGGAAGCGCTTGAAATCACTGCAGTAGTTATAGATCATGAAGTACTTCTGAACCCACCTCAGCCTCCTTCTACCAATGGCGTCAATGTCACTTGCTTGCCATTCTGAAGACCGTGTGCTGGGCCTCAGAGACGCTGATGAGAACTGAGTGGCCCTGAAGTTTCTGTAGAATGCTGTGAATGGTGCTTTGGCCCAATCTGTCTTCACAAGCCCACCTCTCGTGGCCCAATCATCTGCATTCCACAGACTCGAATAGATTCTCATTGGTTGATTCTTTGGGAAAGGGACACCCATAGATTCTGCGTTCTTGAACACCCTTATTGGGATGTTGTCAACCAAGAATCTGCATTCATTATCATTAGTGAATTATTAGTTAATTAAACACATATGATGTTAAGATATTTGTTAATCAAAAGCTCATGATGTTATTATTACATGATGTGTTGGGGCTTCCAAATGACAGAGTAGGTGTGGAAATTCTTGGTGGGGTCGAACCAAAGGTGGAACTGTTGCTCTCTGTCACCTTTGCCTTGGGTGAAGATGTTAGTGTGAAGTGTGTAAGGGTCACCGCTTAAGTTTCCCAAGAACTCGAAATCAATTTCATCGTGTGTTGGCCCTTGTGATGATAACTGCACCAACAACAACAACCTCTTAATTAGCTTCATTCTTATTCATAATTCCAAACCACAAAAAACTATGCTTTTATTTCTCACGGGCTTCAATTCAAACACCGCTTAAAGACTTAACCAAAACGGTTAATCATTTAAGTAAGTTATTTTTTGAACTTTGAAAGCAACATATAAAACAAGAATAGTTGTTGAGATTGAGAAAGCAAAATTCTGTAGACCATGATAAGTTGTTTCTGTGGGTTTGATTTGTTTTGCTACAGTAATAATAGAATAGAATAACACTTCTCGTGAATGTACAGTTAGAGTTGGAAAACGATTGATGTGTCAAACTTTGCTTAAAAAGCTGGTCAATCATCGTCTTCAATTCATAACAACACAAACAGAATATAAATAAATCATTTTCATTTTCCGAATCAATACTGTAATTAAGCTTCTTTCAAAAACTTTATGTCATGTATGTATGTGGTTTTTTAAGAAAACTTATTAAGAGGTAATTAAATATATAGTTGATTATTATTAGTGACGTACGTAATAAGCAGTGACAGTGCCAGCAGAGTTGCCAGCAACAAGCTTGAGCTGCATATCAA
This sequence comes from Stylosanthes scabra, assembly GCA_036250425.1. Lineage (NCBI taxonomy): Eukaryota > Viridiplantae > Streptophyta > Magnoliopsida > Fabales > Fabaceae > Stylosanthes > Stylosanthes scabra. Next base: position 315,254 of record JASCZI010060422.1, read on the forward strand.
TTCTACCAAAGAGGTATTGTCTCTTTGATTGGAATCCAGAGCCAGAGACTCTGTCTAGGGAAAGAGAAAGAAGCTGGCCACCGCCAAATATCTTAGCACGGTTACCACCCCATGTTAGATCAAACTCTTGGTTGAAGTTACCTTCACATGAACCCACCATGGTGCTGGCCACCACTGCCACTATCACCATAACACCCACATAGAACCCATTATTATTATGATGGCTAGTAGAACCCATTTTGGAAACAAAAAGAAGGACTGAGAGAGTTTTAAAGATAGAGAGAGAGAGAGAGAAATCTTGCTTGTGAGGAAATAATGAGTTACATAGAGGTGTATTTATATGTGTGGGCAAAGGAGGTTTTGCATTGGCTCTATAATTTTTTTTTATTCTATTCTATTCTATATATAAAAGCTTAGATAAGGAAAAAGGTTTTTTTATTATTTTTTTCTACAGGAAGAGAAAAGAAAGTTTGATAAGTTTAAAGTATTCATCACTTTTTACAGAGTTAATCCATGTTAGTTCTTGTTATTATATATTAATAATAGAAAAAATATTAATGGATATTCTAACATATATTTTGCACATATAACTTACTTATTGTATGATTTTTAATATATATTTAATATAATTATTTTAGGATAAAGTATTGTAACGTTTCTGAAAAGTTTTAAAAATATCCCTAACATTTAATTTGATTCAATTTTATTTTAATGTTTTTTATTGGTTTCAATTTTACCTCTAATCATCTTAAAATTGAAAAAATTGAGGGTAAAATTATCAACGATTAAGAATAAAATTGAAACCAATAAAAAACGTTAGGGGCAAATTGAATCAAACTAAACGTTAGGAATATTTTTGAAACTTTGTGTAAACGTTAGGGATATAAACCATACTTTATCTATTATTTTATTAATATTAATCAACATTTTATTTTTATACTCTAAAACTTAAGGATTAGAATTTTTATTGGCACAGTATTAGTAAAAAATAATAAATTTTATTGATGATGTAGTATTGTTTTCGATCAAAATTACTTTTAAGTGGCAAAGTTTTTGTATTTTTATATTTAAAAATAAGTCTTGTTAAAACTAATATCTTTTAGCTGATAATAAAAAAATAGTAAATGAGCATAGGCTAATAGAAAAAGATAAGTTAATACAAAATGTTTTTCTATTTTTTTATTATCTATTTCAACTATATCCGACTTAAATATGATATATATGGCATGAAAGGGATGAGTGAGCATTAACTAGGTTACTGGGACCTTGAATGAAGTTGTAGGGCTGTTGCCAGCTTAGCAAACCATGAAAGCTGGTCACTTTTGTTTTGACATTGGTTACACTTAAAATTGATTTTTATTTATTTATTTCGGGTTAGGGTTTGTGCAGAATGCTAAGTAAGTAAGATGAACTAGGTACGTGAACAATGATTGTGTCCCTCACATATGTGAGTGGACCCCATTTTAGTATGATTTGGAACCAAATAATTCTCTTAAGAAAAAAAGAAATTTTGATGGTGGATGCCAACTGGGTTGTGATATGGAAGGAGAATAAAGCCACGAAGGTATTTTACTTCTTCATGGGACCACCAATCATCAATTATGGATCCACTAAAAAAGTGCCATCTGGTGAGCTTCATATCTGACTCATTTATTATAATATAAGAAGATTTTGAGATATATCGATTTATCGGTATATCTGTACTCTATAATTATTAATTTTAATTTATATTTATATTTTAAATTTTTTAAATTAAAATCAACGATTATAAATTACAAATATACTGATAAACTGGTATATCTAAAAACTTTCTACAATATAATGAAGCCCTTGTATTGATATTATTATTTGTTTAGATAAAAATATCTCATATACTACTAATTTAGTACATTCTTTATGTAAAACTCATTTTATGAACTTTTCATATTCTACTTAATAATAAAAAATGTCAAAACATATTGATTTATATGCTTTTTCGAGTAAATATAATCAAATTTAAAACAAGTAAATAATTAAATATTTATAATAATATAATATTTTTATATACAATATTAAGTACATACATAACTTTATACATAATATTCGATTAAAAAAATTAAATAATTTAAAATATTTAATTAAATTATAATCTATCATTTTAAAAATAATTTTATATAAAAATCAGACTAGTTGGGTTTGAATTTTATCCAAAAATAGTAATATAGAATTGGAAGAGAAAAAATGATAGGTTTATTGAGAAATAAGAAAGTATAGTATATAGTATAGTCACGAGACCGCCAATGAGATGGCATGGTTATCCATTACTGCTAACTGCGATGGTGATAATGAATTTCTGCGTGCTTGCGCTGTCTCTGGTTGTTGCTGCATACTTCACTTTTTATTTGTCTTTTTTAATGCTGACAACGGATTTGGTCACTTGGATGTGAGTGACATTGAAAAACAAGATGAAGTAGCCAACAAAAATTCAAACCTATATGCATTTATTTCTCACGAGTACGACGCTTCTTCTTCTATCTTATGTCTATATAATTAATTTATCTACTTTCTGTGGCTGTTTATGAATGAGATAATTTACTTCTCCATGAACTGCACTTCCTACCACTATATTGGTAGAGTTTATGGTTATGGATGACATGACTCTAACATTAATAAGATCATATCAAAGTACAACTCACTAACAACAACGAATTAATTAACAATTATTGTTCTTGTTTCTATTCAATTGGAAATTACGATTAGCCCTTTTAATAAGTTAAATTATGTTTCTGAATTCAGTGAAAAATCTAAAATACACTTATACATCATTATCATTATTATCTATCAAAGTTGAATACATTATTATCATTATTGTAAGTTTTTATTATTATTATTATTGCACGTGATTCGAGAAAAATGAAAATCCTCTACTATATGTTGATCATGATATTGTGAATGAATTATTAGCGTTAAGCGTCACCTTCTTCCACCTCATTGTTAATTATTATGCTTCACTAATTCATAATAATAACTGATTAATGGTAGAGAAATGAAGATTAAGCAGAGGCATTAGGCATATGGAGATTTTCAGTGGGAATCAACTTATGGCAACCAGCTAGCAGAATAATCCACAACCTTTAATTTCCCTTCAAAAAGCCACTAGAATGATGATACCTTATTTGAAAAGCAAGTTTATGTATATATATGTATGTGATTGTTAGGAGGAGTAAGCACTTCTAATGGACCTGATTTTTATGTATAATGGGTTGTTGGGAAATTAATTAATCTTCACCTTTTCCTTTGATTAATGTCTTGTTAATAAAAAGAAAAAGGAAAGCATGTTTTCTTTTGCTAATAGATTAAGAAGCATACTAGTGCAAATTTAATCCATAGCATATTATTGATGCCTCATCAACCATCCACTTTTTTGAAAAAGAAACTTTGGGGAATTTAGGAAGGAGCCTATAGAATAGTACATTTGAGAAAGCCAATATATGAATTAATGCATTATTCAAGTTATGGGGTGTATTGAAAGTGACTTGTATAGTATTAAAAGAGTAAATTAGATGAAACTAAAGACTATATATAACCAACGAGATGAATGTGAGTACAGAAGAATTAATAGATAGTGAAATTTGCTGGATGCAACAACTATATTGGTTGGTCACCATGACCTTTATGACTGAGATTAATTAGATTATTCATACACACATATATAGGTTCATTAATGAAAACGCAAAGGGAAAGATCATAAAAAAATATGAGTTCTTATCATGAGATGAGACGCTCTCTCTGAATCTTTTGTGGCATATAATATATGCTTTTGGCAAAGGTTAAAGTAGGTACATGTCATTAATTAGTGACAATAATTGTGGAGTTAAGTATATCATGGATACATCTTGTGCTATTCAATTGTAACCAAAATATTCTCTTCTAAGATGAAGGAAACATACACTACATATATAAAAATTAAGGTATATACAGTATCTATATAGGTTTTAAAATTTTAATGTCATCATTGATTTACAAACCAGCCATAGCAACGAATAATATGGTAGATGCATTTGAATTGTGAGATTACAGTGTCCTTTAACATAGGACAGCTAGGTTTGTGCTGGCACACACGGTGAAGAAAAGAAACCAAAAATGGGTGGGAATGGAATTTGAAATATGTAAGCATGGAAGGGTTAGCATAATCCTAGTAGCTTCTAATCATAATAAAGCTTCAATTTAGAGAAGTTATAAACATAAAAACCTCGAGTATGTGTTCTTTTTAGTACTATTAAGAAAATATTATTACAAATTACTTTTAACACTTTTTTTTTTCCCTTCTGCATACGTACGAATGAATCTAATTATTAGTGGGTGTCCCTGCACGGCTGCACCTAACTTTCAATATTCCAACCTTGTCAAGATGAATTTCTTCCTCAAGTAGTTTCGCCAAACAAGCATTACAATCCAAAAATTTTCCAAAGGAATGGAGCCATTAGGATTTGTTTACATCAATAACCAATGAAGTTATTAAAGCATGGTTTGCTTTCCAACTTAAAAATAAGATTTTGAATGAGATGTATATATTTTTTAAAACAAAAAAGGATTTACTAAGCAATCATATTTAATTTAGGGTACATAAGAACTTTTTTCTTTTTTTTTCTTTCTTTTTTTAATCTTTTTACGAAATAGCAACATATAAAAAAGCCATAAGAGTAACTGAACGTAACAATATAGTAAATTATTTTGGAAGATTTTCAAGCACTCAATTAAGAAGACCGTGCATGCATTGAATTTACTTTTATTATTATGGTACCATGCATGCATCTTTTCAATATTTTAGAGTTTGATTCGTGAATCTTTGTTGGTCTCAATCTATAAATTTCACAGTTAAGGACAATTCAAGAGAAAGAGACATAGCAAAAGTGGGTCCATCATGATTTTGAATGAATGTTTTCTGTAAAATGTAATAGGACTAGTGTAGGAGTTGGTAAGAGTGACAACATTTTCAAGTATCAAAAACATAATACTGTAGCAGTGATTATCGATATTTCTTGAGATTTGAGAAATTCCTTTGGGATGGGGACTCAATACCCACCTCTCCAGCAATGAACTCGTGAATTAGAACAAGTCCATCTCCATCTCCATCTCCATCTCCATCTCCATCTCCACCTGTTCAATGAACAGGAATTGTCCTTTCCAAATCCCAATAATGCATCCCATAAGGTGAGAAAACATGATGAATAATTATCATAGGATAGGAGGTAGTAATTTGAAAAATCAAAATGAAATATCATTCACAACAAGAATAACAATCAATTATTCATCACCAAAATCTGCATCCCATACTTGTGATAGAAGAGAAGTATCCATACTTGCCTTTGGGATTGGATAGGTCATTGGAGCCAGACTCTTTGTCTGACTTATTAATCTACCCCCTTACGTAAGGCAATTGTCACAAACACGATGAAGCTGTCTTTACGATATTGACAAAATTTTGAAGGAAAATATAAAAAATAAACTAAGTTATAATATATTTCTTTCCTTTGTCAGTGGCAAGCAGTTCCAATTTCCAACTTCCATGACAACTATACAAGATAAGGGGTAACAGTAGCTCCATTGAAATATACACGTCCACCGAAATTGAAATTATCAAGGTTCAGAAAATAAAGTTTGACAGCCCAAAATATAGTTTCATTCTTAAGTTACCTCCTGAATTTACTTTAACAAATGCTATCTATTATGGACGAGAATTTCAGTCAGATAAAACAAGGTCATAAATTACCATGTGAAACCTCACCATTAAAAATTCAACCTAAAAGCATTCTCTTTTCCCTACATCAATTTTTTTATGCATCTCCTAGTATTACATGAAATTTCAGTTGGAGTAGATGCATGACTATGTGCTAAGTATCCACAGTTGTAGTGAACAGACAGTGATTATGAACTATGAAGTCCACTCCAAGCTAGTTGAGGATTCATAACTTAAAAACAAGCAGAAAAATGAGAAATCCAAACTCCAATGACAGATTTTGCTTTGCAGTCCAGAGTTGGTCATATGCACAAAACCTTAAATAACTGTGTGTACCGGAAGTATGATAGGTCGGACGAATGATCAAATTTAATTTGCGGATCATGGTGTCCTGTGCTTTCTGGGATCAGTTGAGACATCAAACCCAGGAGGTATAAAAACAACATCTTCCCAGTTCGATGTTGAAT
>JASCZI010060422.1:321449-332250 GCA_036250425.1 Stylosanthes scabra
GCGTTAACATAATAGATAAGGCCGCAGTAATGTGTAAGTGAATCAAGGTCCTTGGAATTTATCTTATTCTTCTTGCATTACACACCCTCACCTTCATTTGCTTTATTACATCCTCTAAAGTGGCAACCTGGAAAATAAATCATGGTAAGTCAACCAAAACAACAGGTTAGTGCATTGAAATTAGAAGGGGCTGTTGTGCACACTTGCACTCTATACCTGGATATCCCCTGGCCTTAAAGCAGGGTTTAATTGATTCTGATCACTGGATGCCCTATGAAGTGATTTTTCTAGGTCCTCCTGTGGGAATTACACATGCAAGAAAGAAAAATTTCTCAGCTTCATTAACAACTACCTAAATTGTTACAGCAAGGTACATCAACTACACCTTTCTGAAGAAAAGTGGACGATATCTTTTATTCTGGCTCTTCAATATCAGACTTTTAGACTGAAACACAAGGATGAAAAATTAAGAAGATCAGTGCAGAGAATTACACAAGCAAATAAATGGAAGAAGCCTTGATTGAAATGAAGAAGCTATGCTAACAATCTACATCGCTTCTATATACATTTCGAAAAGAGTTTAACAAAGCCAGTTCAAAAGGTATCTAACTCTCTTCATATATAATATGAAGTATCAAGCTTTTTTTCCTGCATCATTAAAAAAAAAAGAGAGAAAAGAAAGAAAGAAAAATGGACCATTATTACATATTTAAATATTTACATCTAACTTCTAAGACCTTTAAACTTTCAACAGCGATGAACATAACCACCACTCCCACTTAGACGTATACAACTTCTATTCATCTCTAATTATTGTATCATGTAATCAAACTCAACTTAAATGAAAATTGCATCTATCTTAACCCAGTATCAGCTGTTCATTGATCCTTCACAAATCACAAGTGTAGAGTAGAACATGTCAACTCAAAGTTGAAATATCCACATATTTATGGTCTTCATTTCTTCTAAGACACTACAACTTTTAGCTTTTTTCGGTCTAAGAACAATTTCCTTAAGCTTTGTCAATCCTGAAAGAATGGCTGTAGGCATCTATAATTGTTCTTTCATAATTTTTTTTTAGAATAATTTCCGCTTTTCCATAACAACCATTCAACCAATAAACAGCTTAGCAGGAAAAGAACCATTGAGTCTGCCATGCTGAGAAAACAATCTGAACTTCAATTACATTGTGTGTCTTTTCTATGTGCACTCTATTCCTCAATTTTTGCCATAAAATTCATATTGCGAATTGTTGTTGTAACTTTCACAATCAAACATATTACAGCATGAGAAACAAAGACTCAAATAAGACTTAAGCAGCAGAGAAAAGAACCTGGAAAACAGGAACACCAGGAAAGCTACCAGCAACAGAACCAGATTTATCCCTCACCTGTGTATAAATCATCACTTTATAACTTGAACGACAAGTAACAGCCGAAACAGGACTATAAAGTTATATCAATGTAAGAAAATTGAACATCAAAATTGAAAAGAGATGATTAAGAACAAAAAGGAACTCACTAGCAGGGCATTCTTTACTTGAGATTTATCAGGTATCAATCTAAACGCCACGCCATTCACCTTCAGCTGAAAAACCTATCAGAAACAGTAATTTTTGTTTTTAAATACAAAAACGGATGAAATTCAATGAGATAAGCGAAAGTGCAATGAAGAAATTTGGGAACCTTATTGAGCGCAACGGGAACGACTTTGGAACCGTCACGCATGCGAGGGTCGACGGCGGAAACCTGGCGGAGCAGAGATTGGGCGTCGTCTTCGTTGAAGCAGAAGAGGCCGAGATTCTTGCCGGTGGAGGCACCGGAAACAAGCAGGAACTCCTCGGAGGCGTTGCTGAGGGCGTAGACGGGGACGCCCTCAAGCCTCTGCTCGATTGCCTCCCAGGACATGGGCTGCCTGGGCTTGGGCATGATGCTCTGAGCAACCCGGGCCCAGGGAGGGCTCAAGGCTGGACCATGGAAGGCCTGGTGGAGGGCGGAAAGTGCGTTGTGGAAGGGAGGGGGCGCGCGTGCAGAAAGGTTTGTTTGGAAATCGGCGAGTGCTTTTTGGAAATTGGAGAAGCAGTTATCCAAGTTCATAGCTTTCTGCTTCGGATGAAGGGTTTAGGGTTTAGCTGAGTTCACTCAGAGAGTTCGGAGATTTTACAGCAAATCCTAAACCCTCTGTGAAGGAAGGAACGAAGGAAGGAGACAAACACACAAATGTTCTTCTTTCTTTTTCTCTGGGAAATGAAACTTTTTTTTTACATTGCGCTAGCCTGGGACAGACTTCTTAATGGGCCTTTTTCTATATAAATGGGCCTCTTTATCGATCTATAGCCCATTGACCTGTATTGGCTTGTACAGATAATAGCCCGCTAGCAAAAGTTTTGGGGCCATTTTGGCAGGGCTATTGGCCCATGCTTTTACCAAAAAGAGCTGCTATTAAGTATTAATCGAAAAAAAGAAAAACCTGTGTCCAAAAACACAAAACCAGTCCCAAAAAAAAGAAAAAAAGAGTAGGTTATTAAAAAAAAAAAAGAAGAGTAGATTCGTGGGCTCTCCCGAGTAGCTCAGTTGGAGTATCCGGTTTTGAGAGGGGCATTGCTCGTAAAGCCATTAATTTAAGTAGTAATATTTTAAGTTTTGTAAAATTCGATAGTTTCCAAGTAGTAAATACGTTGAATGTGTGAGTGTGTAGTTCATGTGTGTTCATTATATAATGCCTAAAATTAGAGGTGGTTTGGATTAAAAAAAATTAAATTCATAAATCGCATCGTATCGGACTTGTGGCTATTAATTAATCGTATAATTTTTTTTATAGTGAATATACAGCAAGCGATTTTATGGTATGAAGTATATATGAAGCTTCGCTTTATGTCTTTTTAATTTTTAATATTGGACGTATAAAAACTATAAATGAGACTTTGTTGTCTTTATCAACCGGCAAACATCCTATATGCGTGACAATACGCACCTCTCACAGGGTCAGTTTCTACAAAATATAAAATTCAAAAGGTAAAAGGATTATCATCTCAACAAATGATTATAACGGTATATAAAGTATTTGAGTATTAATATATCTAATCTGGAATCAACACGTTATAATAAAGACATATATCTCTAAATCATTTGACCTTTTCATGTCATTAAAATACCTATATTTGTTGTTTTTACGATATAATACTTGTTTTATTATCTTCTAAGGCACGCTCCAACACTAACCAACTTAGTTAAAATTATTACATTAATAAAATAAAAATTTATCTGATGAGCCAGTGAAGCAAAGATGGTTGTAGCCACAAGATTCCAGCAACAATACCACAAACCAATTGGTGGTGGGGTCCTCTCACCCTATGGCTTTGGCACCACTTATATATAAATTCACCACCAACTTATTGTTGTGACCGTCATCACCACCCCTCATTCCTAGGTTGGAATCACTTTAAGTATACACAACTTTTGGTGAACCGGAATATCACCTTCTTAACTAGAATAATATTGCATTTTCTGTTCTGTTGTCATATGATTTTGTTATTTACTTCCGTTGTCGTTATTGTTAGAAGTGATGAAAACTTCATTAGTATGATAATGATTTGTGAGCTGCAATGCACATCGTGATGAGGATATTTCCAGCTACAGTAGCCATTATATATTCGTAACAAGACGAGTTTTGGTCAACAACATAAATGTGCCCAACACTGAACATAATTGATTAAATGTTCCACGACAAGAATCACATGCTTGAGAGATGGTGAAGCCACAAGTCCCCCATGTAATAATAATAGTAATAAAACCAATAATAAATACCACAAAAAAAAGTTACACCCTCTCCCACCCTAACCATATAAAATCAGTAACGAGAATTAATTACTGAATTGATGTACTTAATTAGTATGAAATGAAAGAGTCAACGAAAATAGTACTAATAGCGTAACCAATGCGGTGATTAGTTAGTGGCAGGTGAGTATAATATTCCATGTTGTTTCCATTGATGGGTACAAGTATGTATCTACTTACAACTATATTATTTAATTTATAACGAAATAAATAAGATAAAACATTAGTAGTTGCAGCATAAACAGGGGGACAATAATAACAATTAGACCGTAGACGACAACACATTGAACATTAGTTTGGTACGCATTATCAAATTTTATTTTCACCGACCGTTAAATAAATAATTTCATTGTGCTGTGACTCTTTATTTCACTAATCAATAATGATTATCCATCTCCCACATCGGTGCAAAGCTGTCACGGGCTCCAGACACGTGCGGATAACACTTGCATATTGGTTTTTTACTGTTTTACCCTCGGTGGCAATGGAAAGACTGAAATGCCCTTTGATGGGTACAAGCATTGGAAGGAAGCAAAAGAGTGAGAAGCGAGGCGTGTTGGATGAACAGTGTCTTACGTTGTTCACATGTGCGGGCCCTTCAAAACCAGTATAGTGTACCACTTCACACTACTTCTACTACTACTGCTTCAACTTCTACTACCACCACCTTCTTAGTTCCCTTTGATTCTTGTCCCTTTTATCTTTCTCTCTCTCTCTCATTTTGGTTTTTATTGTAGGCGAACCTTCCCTTTCTTCTTGTTCTGTTTCCTTTGTTGTTTCTTGTGTTGGCAATGATGGATACTGAAGATCAAAGAAAACCTCACACACCAGGTGTTTGCTTTTAGTTCTTATTCTTATCTCCTTAAATTTTACTTTTTGAATGCACACTCTGTTCATCAACCTTTTACCTTTTTCTTGTATATATTTATTTATTTATTCTTTTTCTTTTTCTTTTTTTCCTTTCCCTTATGAAAAGTGTCTGTCTTTATGAGATTTTGGGTTGTTTGGTTATGAAAATCATATCTGGGGTCCTCTGAAAGGTTAAATTTGTAAGAGTTTTATGACGGGAAGTTTTCTTGCTGTTGTTGTTTGACTGTTTGTAGGGCATGAGAGTCATGGAGTTCATCTCTGCCACAAATGTGGGTGGCCTTTCCCCAATCCACATCCAAGTGCCAAGCACAGGCGTGCTCACAAGAAGATCTGTGGAACCATTGAAGGTTACAAACTGTGTTCCTCTGAGGAACAAGCTCGCTCAAACGGCTCAGATGATGGACATGCTTCTGATGATGATAAAAAATCTCCAGGTGAGTTTTCTTCCTATTTTCACTTTTCAGAGTGCAAATATGCAGTGTCTAATGTTGTGTGTTCACTTGGAATTAGTACTATGTTCTAAATGACTTGGTTGTTTTGTTGATATTCTGTTTATTTGGTTATGACAGGTCCTGAGGTCTTGGAGATAGGCAACAAGGAGAAGGGTGATAATGGAGTTGGAGATAAAATAAATAGATCAGAAGATGAGGTCTTTTCAGATGCAGTTGCAGACTTTTCAGATAGTCAAGGAGTTAAGGAGTCTTTGCAGGAAGGTAGTAGTTTTAACTCAGGTACCAGTGTGGAAAAGGATGGCAAATATGATCCAAAATTTTCAGGGTCTTCCAAGGACAGTGATTTTAATGGTAAGATCTAAGAGGATAGGTTTTAATCACATGTTCTCTTAGTTTTTTTACTTTTATTGGATTTCTAGCTCGGTAAAAAACTTGTGAATGGGTATAGATTGTGAGATTTGTCGAATCAATTCTATTCACTTCATCTGTGCACTTGAATTGGATTTTTTCAACTTTGTTCACTTCATTAGGACTTTTATAGAGAAGTATTTCAAGCCTATAATTTTGTCTTAATTTGTCACTTAGTATTCTTATACAGTGACTCAATCGTGTGTGATGATTCATTTCACAGATGCAGTTGAGAGTCAGTTAACTGTTGAGTCAAGGGATGGCTGTCAAAATCAGCACACTGAAATTTTGCAAGGTGAAAGGGTTGAAGAGGAAAACTTACTGGAATTGCAAGATCAATTGTCGGGGTCCACTGCGACACCATTATCTGATCCCGTTGCAGATTTGCCGGCTGAAGAATCCACTGTTGTTCATAGTAATCATATCTTTGGCTTGTCAACTGAATCACATCCCAGCAAACCTGAAGCTGTTCCGGATTTGTTGACTGAAAATACAGTCAATGCCAGTGAAAATGTGACAGATTGCAATCTGAAATCTGCTGCATTGGATACTATTTTGGAAGGAAAGGGTGAGATTAAATCAGAGAGAAATGAAACATGTGAAGGAGAGACTAAAATAACAGTTAGTGATTCTGCTACCTTTGGCTTGTCAACTGAATCATATCCCGAAAAAGCCAAAGCCATTCCAAACATATTGCCTAAAAATGATGTCCATGCTGGTGAAAATGTGACAGATTTCAGTCTGACATCTGCTGCATTGGAGACTAATTTGAAAGGAAAGGAAGACATCAGGTCTGATAGAGATGAAGTTGAATTTGTAGTCCCTTCTGATGCTGTTGCCGGTGAAACATGTGAAGGGGAGTCTACAATGGCAGTTAATGATGGAGTTAATGTTGACTGGTCAACTGTATCAGATCTCCTCAAAGCTGAAGTGATGCCAGATTTATTGCCTGAAAATAAGATATATGTTGATGAAAATGTGAAAGATGGCGTTTTGACATCAGCACTGGGGACTAGTTTGAAGCAAAATGATGATATCAAAACAAATATGGAAGAAGTTGAAATTGTAGTCCCTTCTGATATTGGTGTTGGTGAAAGTGAAGAGTGTGCAATATCAATTAGAGATGCAGTTAACTTGGATCCTCAAGTGGCTGATGGAGCTGTTAATCTGAAGGAAAAAGACAGTGCCGAGTTCCCTTCTGTGCTAAGCCAAGATGATTCCCCACTTGGTTCAAACTCTGTTGTAATGACAAATGCTTCAACAAGTGAAGTACAGGTAGAGTCTGCACATGTTCAGTTTCCTAATTCTAGTGATGCTCTGACCTTGCTGGAAAAGGAAGAAGAAAATACCAATTCTTATACCCTGCCTACAAGCGATGATAGAACTGAGGTCCCACCATCGCAAGGTCAGTATGAAGATCTTGAAAGGGTGCTATCTCAAAATCTTTCAGGCTTAGATTCGTCTGAGTCTCTGAAATATGAAGTTACTGAGGAAAATAGTTTTACTTTTAACCCAAGGCAATTGACTGAGAAAAACTATGCCTCTCCAGATGTGCATGTTATTGATAGCTTGGGTATTATGAACAAGGAACTGGTCAAAAGTGAGCCTTCGGCTGAAGAAATGCATGTTGAGGAGCACACTGAAGTTTCTCCAGACAAGCTTGCAGTTGACCATTCTCAAGTGTCAGAAGAAATTGGTGTGTCTTTGAATGAGATGAATGAGAGCCATATGGTTCACTCTTCTGAAGAGCAAGGATCTGTTGATGTTGAAAATTCACAGCAGATAAGCTTAGAAAGCATCTCAATTCCCTCATTAAATGAAAATCTGGGTAACAAATCCTTTGATGCTGGGAACAGTGAAACTAGTGTAATCAGCATAGACAACACAAGTCATCATGAGATAAAAGGAACAGCAATAAATGGTGTAGCTGTAAATAGAATGGATAAAGGTGCTAACTTGGAAGATGACATGTTATTGGAAGTCAACCAATCAAGTGACTTATCTAAGAATGAGCCCACAGGAAAGTCAACGGTCATTGAGTGCAAAGATATAGAGCTGAAATCGGATAACCAGGAGGATGTCATAGACGGAATCAGTGGTAGTGTCAAAGTACATGAAGAATTCAACAAATCTGTTGGTACTTCTTCTGAATCACATCAAGCACGAGATGAAGGACTATTACTGAAGGCCACAGAAGATGTTGTTGGGAAGCATTCATCACTGCCTTCTATAAATTCTGAGCCATCTGCTCAGCATGATTTTGCTGTTAAACATAATCAAGATGGTCGGTCTGGCAAGGAAATTTCTGGAGTTTCTGCTACTTCTGTTCAAGATCAAAGTGGTAATAACATGGTTAAACCTGTTTCCTCTGGAATCGATGCTTCGGTTTACTCCAGTAGCCGGTGTGACAGTTTGGAAGCCAATTGGGGCTCTGTTTCAGGTATGTTTGTAAAGGAAAGCGGTACTATTTTAATATATTGTATAGATATTTTTATCTAAAAAAAATATTGTGTAGATCTTGTCTCTTTTGCATTAACAATCTTGACCTATTGGTATACAAGTGTTGTGATCCGTTCGTTCTAATGTGATTTGATCATGAGTTTTACCATCGTGTACAACATTTAAGCTATGATACAGTTTAATGATATTTTGGAGTGATAATATGATTGATTTACTCCTGATTCATTCAACAGTTCTCTCAATGCAATCTGATGCACAAGCTATTATTGATGCTGAAACTTCACCATCGACAGAAGCCGGGAAGTCCAACTTGATCAATTCAAAAGCTACTTCTGAGAAAAAGCAGTCTGGAAAATCAGAAATGTTTGAGGCACCACCTTTCATGACATTGGTTGAACCTAGGGATGCCAACAGCTCTAAAGCACCTGCATCTGAAGGCCAAAAGGGGAAGAATTCGAGTTCCAGTTTGCAGGGTGATTGGTTTATCTCTCAAACTCAGGTCATGAACGAGTCTCAAGAGAAAAACAAGAATGAAGAGATAATAGCAAAGGTAACAAACTGGAGCACCCCTAAGGAGCACACCCCTCTGAAGAGCCTCTTAGGTGAGGCTGCTCACAGCCACAGCCCAAGTTCTCCGAAATTGGAAGAAAACTTGTCAAGCCGAAAGAATGGTAAACTTCCACAGAACAATGGTTCTGGATTGACTACTGTTAACTCCATTCTAGGTCCCGAATCGCCTTCAGCTCAAACTCTGATAAATGATGCCGCAAAAGAATGGAACTCACCGGCAAGATATCCTGCGGAGATGAAGAGGGAAAAGAGGAAAGGCAAGAGCAGACCATACTGGATACAATTTGTATGTTGCACCTCAGTGGATCTTCAGAGAAGGCAAAAAACTGCCACATGATGGTTATAATTGTGGTTATTTTCATGCTATTTGGGATCTTGTCTGCTTCTAGAGTTGAGATGCATATTTTGATCATGTGTCTCAACTCTATTGAACTGTGTACCTTCCTAGAAGCCTGGTTGTATATTTGAAGCATGTTCAGTTGTGTTATACTTCTGTGTTATTTTAATGTATCATTATTAGCATGGCTTGAGCTCGTTGTTATATATAAGCCTGGCCTTGGCTATTGACAGTTGAGAAAGTGTTGTTTACCTTGTGAGCCTTACAAGTAGGAGGATTTGAGTCCAATATGTAAGGAGTCAACCTTTTATTATTGTTGTGTTTTGCACTTCCATCGAAAACTTATGTTAGTTTGAAGTACATAAATAAATATTACATACTGTTGCCAATAAGCTCGCTATTTGGTCCATAAAATTACATGAGTGAGTTTGACCTTAGAAGTGCCTTCGAAAGTATACATGATATAGAATATAGTTCTTTTCTTAGAAGTTAAGAACTCGAGAAAAAGTTAAGCACTCCAGAATGTTTGTCCATGAACTGCATACAAGTAGTTGCTTGAGCCATAAGACTATTAGCAGAAAGCTTGAGTTAATTCAGTGTTGCCGTTTTTCGAAAGATGAGTCCCTGCAAATGTTCAGAAGAGCTGCGGCTTTGCTTAGAACATCTGAGAAGAAATTGAAGGCTGCAATTCAGTTCTTGCTGCACACTTTCGTGATTCCAAGGTCAGTCATAGTTCATAACCTTGCTGTTCTTATGTAGTGTCGATGATAGGTTGATTCCTCGCCATAGAGTTTTGCAGTTTTCGATATCAATGAAGATATTGGTAACTATATTGTATTTTCAGATTTTTAACTGCATTGGTGGTAACACAGATTATCTTTTGGCAAACGGTGACGCTGAGATTTTAGTATTTATCAATGGATGAAACACATATTGTTTTATAGGGTGATATTGCCATGCTACAATGCCACTCCACAAGTGGTATTATCAAAATAGGAGTGACAACATCTATCATTAAGTATTTTAGAAAGCTGGCTTTAAGAACATCAGAAAAGAACTTATAGTTTTGTAACCAAGCAATATCGAGCTCATACTAAGAACCAATTACCCAAATACTGAGTGTAGTTATGCATACCCCAAAAAGAATCAGGAGGCTAACAAAATACTATCGGGAAGAAAAACAGTAGACACTGATCACCAAAAAGTAATTCATTTCACCAAGATATGTTAGGTCCTATAAGGCTAACATCATATACAATACAAGATTGTAAACAGTAAGACCAAAAGGAAAAATATATATGTATATATATGTAAATAGTGCGCACCAAAACTCCATCCAACATGACAAAATGACTTCCATTACCTTGCGACCTCATGACAATGTAAAGAGCTATATAAATTAATCCAAAAAAAAGGAACCCAAAATCCAATATGGGCCAAAACAAATAGTAAAAATAAAGGTGATGAAACTATCTCCCTCATTTGCTTTTGCTGCTGTTGCAAAAGTAGCTAACTCTTTTAACTTACATTCTCATTATCCTTTCTTTCCGCAACACCCAAACTCAACATACTTCCCAAAGCTGAAACCTTATTTTGTCCATGAACAAAATCAGACCAGAGCCCGAAAGAATCCCGTTTCATAACTTCGCTTATTCTTCAATTGGTACGGACTATGACCTGCTTTCCTTTACTAACAAAGAAAAGAAAGGAAAATAACTGAATGGAACAGCAAAATGGATAACACATCATTGGTGAAATTTCCAAACCCATGATCTGTGTCAGTCACTACTATCAGGATTGGACAGCCAGCCTCTGCAGATGCTCAAAGAAAACTTGAAGGCTCACATCATCCGTGAAGATTACATCCG
>JASCZI010060423.1:3995-14303 GCA_036250425.1 Stylosanthes scabra
CAAATCTTTAATATCGAGTCGCTTGCAATCACCTTTTGTCCTAATTTGCTGGCTCAAATTGCTTGCTAATGTAAGATCATTGACTGTCAGTTCATCTACACTTGAGGTATCTTACTTTATTTTTATTTTATTTTACTTTTTATTTTTTTTATAGCAAGCTTTCTTGTCCTTAGATGCATTTTGAAGTTTATGTTTTGTTAGAGCAATCTTATGATTTTGAAAGTTTTACCTTATTATGCACTTGTGCAGCTTCTCTCCAAAATCCCAGATTTAGTGAACACGGAAAGCCCTTGCTTGGATAACTTAAAATCATTGATAGTGAAAGTGCATAAGTTTCGCCAGCCGGTGAAGCTACATAGAGCAGAACAGCAACTGCCATTAATTGATGGAGTGGTGGATTACTTAACTCGAAAAGCCCCCTTTCCCGAGGTTACTATAGTAGATGATTGAAGGTAACATGGATGTTTAGCCATTGACTAGAGATTCATAATATTGATATACTTTTTCCTTTGTTCTGTGTTTCTGTTTCGCCGCCGCTATGTTGTTCTTTCTTACGATAAATTATCCCTCTGTAATAATTGGCAAAAAAAAGAAAAAATAGAGATTTTCAAGAATTTCAAAAACAATATATTTTCATGTTTTCACGAGGATGTTCTTATTTCACTGTCAAATTTTAATTTTATAATGGTTGTTTGATATGATAATTTATTGATTTTAAGTTTTCTTAGTTCCTTTTTCCCTAGGATTGTTTGAAACTGCATTCATTTGACTTATCTTTCTTTTTCTTGACTTGCCTCTTGCTGCAGACATTGGCGTTTATTGTGTGAAAAATTGCATGCCATTTTTGAGGACCTGATGCCTGTCAAATTTCAATTTGATTGGGCCATATTTTATTGGATACGATTAGACGTTTGGCCTCTAGCTGTGGCGTAGAAGGTAGAACTCAAAAATCTTTTTTGCACACGTTTAATTTTTTCCATTCCAAATTCATTTTAATATTTGGGAATATACCCTCACCAATTACATTACACAGTATAGATAATTGTTTCTTTTGCTGAAAATTTTCCATGCTGCTTAATGTCAATGCTTCAAAGTTCAAAACTTGGTTGGACTCTAAAAGTTGGAGTGGTGCAGTTGTGGCAGGTACCTGGCAGAGATGGTGTTGTGTTCATAGTTGAGGGAAATGGCGTTGAGCAAGTTGGACTGTGACTGTGACTGTGACTTTGGGTTCAAAGGGGCTTTTTCTCATTGTGATTTGCTGCCATGAGAGACCAAATGACAATCATCTATTTTGGTATTTTGTTTGCAAAAGAGTACAAGATACAATTCTTATTCATCATCAACTTCTTTGTTAACCAGCTTTAACTTCCAAGGTACCAAAGGGACCTCTTGAGTTTCAAATCATGCATAGCTAATTAGTAAACAACACCCCTAATGATTCCAGCATTTTTCTAGTTACTCTTAAAACAGACTTTTCCCCCCCTCGTCATTAAGTTTTATTTTCCAGGGAAATAACTAGTTGAAAGGTAAAATGACAAGAAAAATGATTGGAAGCTATCAAAGCTATTGCACATTAATATAAAGTAAATCTTGAGTATGATGTTTGGATGATTCTTTTAGTAATTTATAACTATAAGATTTGAACTTTGCCTTATGGTGGCTTTATGTTTCTCTGTTTGGTTGGTTGCTTTATTTTGTACTTGTTTGCTTTGATGGAACTCTGTAATAGACTCCCTCCCTGTGTTGAGGGCCATGGACTAAAAAAAAAAAGAGAACAGAAAAAGATTTGAACTTTGATAATTTTAACTATGAAAGATATAAACTAATTCATTATCCATCAAAGATCGGATCTACATAGTTATCCAACTATACCATTTTGGCTAGTTATCTAACTAAAAAAAAATCACCTTTCAAAATTAGAATCTGACAATGTACAACTTTTTTATGGTCAGAAATGTTGAAATGGTAACATACTCAATTTTTTGTATGTTTACATTAACCAATCACCAGGTCATATCTTATATTTGGTTTTCGTGAGAGACTATAGGAGTCTGGTTAAAAAAAAATTTATGTCGATAAATATTTAAATAGTAACTTGCTAACTAGGAAGACCAACCTTACTCGGAAAATAGATTGGCATAACCTGACCACAATAATCTGATTATCAAAATCAAATGTTATCCCAACTATATATATTTTATATCACTGATGTTAAGAGAGAATATTGCTTTTATTCTATTTATCAAAATATAATCAAATGTCTGTACAAAATCATGTCAACCTTTAGGGTCCTAATTTTCTATTCTAATACATTTAGGAGCCCAAAAATGCACATTGATCTGTGGCTACAAGAATATACAACACAAGAATGACCTGGGTGAAGTCCATGACTAGTGGCCGGCAACTGACCGACCGGAGATCTGGCGGAATGGAAATCTGTGGCTGATGGTAACAGATAACGTGACAATAGGGGATGAAAGCAACGCTCTGTACCACACTGATGACTTGGATTGCCAGTGAGCATACACATTTTGACTATAATCAACATTAGTGAGTATACACATTAGAGTACAAATCAATCAACATCAACCATGCATTGCCAAAATATCTCGAGTCCCCTGTTCTCTTTCCAGTTTATGACTGTGACCTCTACTCATAGTATCTGTCTCTTTCATCGTTCTTTCTAAAGAGGTCAGCTTCCAGAAAGAGTATTTTTATGGGGCACACACAACTGATAAGTGAGGAATCCATGAGATCATTGAAATCATTTCTACTCGTGAAAATCTTCATATGGCGAGGATCCACTTGAAGAATCGCTGTCAAATGGGGTTGTCTCTCTTGGAGATGATGGTAGGGATTCTCTTTGTTGTGAGGATGAGCCTGAAAAAATTCAGCAAAGTTAAGGAAGGAAAATATAAAACTGAAATAAGCTTTTTGTTGTGAGGATGAGCCTGAAAAATCAGACCTTTCTGTCCTCTGGAGCGGAACTTCTTTGTGTGCCGCCTGATAAGCTTTTTGGCTTTTGTAATTGTCAGCTGCCTGGCAAAAGGGGAGAACTCGACATCACTTTCACTCCAATCCCCTTGAAAATCATTGTCTTCTGCACCCCTCATTGTTCGGAGCACAAATGCCTTTGCCTTGCGGCGTTGAGTGTTGAACAGTCCTCTAATGGATGTTACAAAACCATCACCAGCACCATCACTTGGACGCTTTGGCCAAGACGGTGGATACTGATCAGATTTTCCTGCCTGGCCTTCATTGTCACTAAAATTAAGGTCAATCTCTGGAACACCAGCTCCTGCGGGCTGACTCTGACCTTTGTTATTGAATTTCTTACCCTACATCACCCACAGTAGAAGATTATTTAAAGGAATACAGAAGAAAAACCTACCACCACACCAATCTGCATTAATTACTATTTATTTGAAGTAATATAGCATCCTGTTTACAAATTGATGACTATATAAAATTGTCAAAAATAATTTAGCAAAAAAAAAAAAAAGGATTAGTAGATATAGTTAAATTTAAGGAAATAAAAAAAGTATTTCATATTAATATCCAAAAAACAAGATAGGTGGTTTAACTGGCATGCCGCAGTCTGCATAATCAACATAGCACACATTTTTCTTTATTGATAAAAGCCTTTTTAGTGGGAATCATAAACTCTTTAACAATAAGTAGTATTTTCTTCCCTAATTATATTGAAATTTTCTTTCACTTCTATTATATCATCATATTTATCCTCTCAAATGCTAAGTCCTGAGGAATTATTTACTGGTGGTGCAAACATGGAATAGCACACAATCGAAATAGTAAAATGGAACAACCACAAACCCACATTCTGTAGTTATCTTCGAGAGTTGCAGTAGTTCGCTGAAAAATAAATGTTGGGAATGTGGGTTTGTGGTTTTATGTGCAGTAAATAAATTAGTGGTTTAATTTTGCAGAAGTTTCAAATTTATAAATATATCTAACTGTACTAATATTTAAAAATGAACAAATGTAGCATGTCAAACTGCTGGTAATGATGATGGGAATCACACAAACATAGAACAAACTCAAGTTTCATTTTGTCAATTTGTTTAGACATCCTCAAACTTTATAGTAATAGGTATATATAGCAGATGAATCTAGAAAGGAAAATAAGCTATATACTATCATTAAAAGAAAATGAAAGGAAAGAAGAAAACCGTAAATCATTCATTACCTGCATTCCTGTCACAGATTTTAGGACTCCCCAGATGATGTGCTTCTTAACTCGTGAGAAAAGTCTTCGCCAAGTCCCAGTGAACTCAACCCGGTGAAATTGGTCCATCAGTAATTTCAGATCATTTACAACAAATCTCTGTCCTTCATAGGTAACCAATAACTCAACCTGCAAAACAACATTTTGCAGAAATTTGAATTATAATGCCATTAGTAATGATGATCTATAATAGCATCACCAGAAGGACCAAAATTACCCACCTGGCTAATTTTGATGTTGTGAAACTCCATCATCTTTCGTGGCCTAGATCTCTTTTCTTCATGAGACTTAGACAACTTTTTTTCTTCATGAGATGAGCGACCAGCTTTAAAACCTTTTGAATCTTTTGATTTATTCTTGGAAACATCATCCTGTTGCTCAGTAGAACCAAATGGGACATTTTTTGAGGAAGAGAAGCTTTGAAAGACAAGTTCATTAGCTACAGATTCTGCCACAGTCTCTTCCCAAGTTCTGTCAAACGAGGAAGTTCTTCTCAACTCAGGGTCAGTACCATTACTGGGGTTTGCTTTGGCATTTGAAACCTTGGAGGCCTGCAAGCAGGTTACGGAAACCTTTCATGAGAAAACTAGCCTCTTAAAATAATAGAAATCAGGATAATATTGGACAAGATCGAATGTGCCGCTAATAATGCTATGTGCAAACTTGTTACTTTGGCCCTTAAAAGTTTTTATCTCAGTTATATTGAACGTGTTTGACAATTCATCAAATACTTACTTGAGCAGAATCAACATGCACAGAAGGCTGACTTGCAGAAAATAGCATTGCAGAGATGCCTGATTTGGATGAAGCCTCAGACTCTTTTGTTGTATTACTGCTTGAAGCAGAAACTTCATTGAGTGATGTACTTTTCTTTACACGCTTTGCACCAGCAGTGGTTGAAACCTTCCAAACCTCCTGTTAAATAACTATTATGTTAACTTCTGACATAATTATCCATAAATTTGGCCTTGGCGTTCCAGAAGGGTAATAAATGATGCTAAACTAACCTGCCGGCGTTGAGAGTCTTGTTCTTCTTCTGGGAAGAAATACTCCCACATCATTCTGTACATGGTTTCCGTCAAATGGATCTTAAGAGGATAAATCTCTACCTACAGTGAGAACTAATTTATATTAGTAACCAGCTGAATCAAGCTTGACAATCTGAGCAAATCATTAAAGATAACAAATTTAAATTTCAGTTTCTATAACAATGCACATGGTCTTTGATGGGGGCAATATCAAAATGCACATGGTCTCGATTTTTATCAATGACAAATAAACACAATATAAATAAAAAAATGGAAAAAAAGAAGGCATAAGATGGATTCAGTTGTTATGCATTGACTTTCAGTCTCAAGATGCTTAATGATTCAAAATAATAACCTTAAAGATATATGAATACCTGAAAAAGTTCAAGGGGAGAATTTCCATCTCTTGGAGCTCCCTGTTTTGCATCCACTCGAAGCATCACTTTTCTGGGAAAGAAACAAAATAAAAAATGAAAAAACAGAAGCTATAGAAAATGTTCTAAACAGAAGTGTATATTAATAAGTTTATAGTAAGACATCCACGACCACAAAATTATCTACTTTAGACACAAAATTTTATAACTAATTATAAAACCCAAAACCCCTCTACTATATTTTAGTTATCTAAAATATTTTGTACAAAAAGTTTATAGCATTAGTTTTGGAGAAAGGGCAAAACAGAATTCAATCAGGAGGATGAATCAATGGAAGATAGCTCAATGACTAAGTGTTGATAGAGGACAAAGAAATTTTGAAAGAGATTTAAGTATAATTATTATATACCATGTTGATATCCAAATGATATTGATTTGTACGGTATATAGACATGTAAAACTATACAATGACATGGGCCCAACAAATGGGTGAAGGAGAGCGGAGTATAGCACAGATGGAAACCCTAGGTGGGAAGGACAGAGTTGAACTTAAAGTTAACAGTGTAACTATTTTCAATGACTTGACCATGTGTGATATAAAAACAGAAAATATCATCATATGGATTTATAAGAATCAATAAATTATGAAAAAGTAAGAAGTTACATACTTCACCCATTCCTGTGGAGGATTCCATGCTGACAAGAGCATATCAGACTTGGCATTGGGTAGGCAGTTTCTGACAACAAAATATTTTGTTGTAAACTGAGCAACACCAACATCCTTGTAATCCCGGTCAAAATCATAAATCTGTGTTGGAAGAATGAAACTGAATTAGCATACCGCTGAAAACTTAATCCAAAAAGAAACGAAAGTTTCATATGGCATAAGACTATTAACTTCTAATAGTCAATGATCTGGTAAAGCCGAAGACTATTAGTCATATAGCAATTCCTTCTGTAGAGTCCATGGAGAATATCTGAGTCCTGGATTCCTAGAGTATGTATAGCTTACGAAGGTCATATAGCTTTCTATCTGTTAGAGTTTGTTATCTTTCGTAGTTAATTGTTAGTTAGATAAAGACTGCTGACTTGGGTGCGTATTCTGTTTTTTAAACTCTTAGCTGACCCAAAAAAAAAAAAAAAAACGAACCTGTTGTAAAATTACTATTTAAGAAATAGAAATCAGTTTCACTCTTTGCATTTTATCTCTCACTTTCATTTTATTTCTCAACTTTCCCACCCTCTTCACTCTCTAACCAACTATACAACTTGAAGAGTGCAAAAATTAGTACTGATCTACTGATAAGATTTAACATGGAAGCAATTTAAAGGGGACTAGCTTGTTTCAGAAGAAAACATAGAAGGTAGCAAGAAAGAATAATTTTGAGAAACTAACAATACCATGTCATTAATCTCTGCTTCAGCAAATGATTTACCATCGACAAGCATGCTCCATACAACTTTGTTAATTTGCAAAGATATGCGCATAGCATAGGAAGGACTTTTGTTCTTCTCCTTCTCCATTAGTCGTAGCTGTGCAGCTTTTTGCAGTGCCATCCTTAATGACGCAGATGCATCCCTTCTGCCTTTTTGTGCACTTACAAGTTCTCTCTTCAGTCCTTGCACCTGTCAGTATTGGAATACAGTTGATTAGGCATGCACATCTGTTATAGTGTTATTTACCAGGATATGCATATTAATACAAAAGTATGCATCAAACTCAGGCTAATGATAAAGACATGCCTATTCTTCAACAAATCGTTTGAAAGAAAGCAAAGAATCCAAGCATTATTTAGGCCACTTCAATAGGACAGCCAGTTAACTGAGTGGTAACCAAAATTTAGACCCGTAATAGTTGAAATTTAAGTGAAGTGGTCAATTAGCCATTAAAAGAATTAGGTTCTTTAATCACTAATTTACTATTCATAGTTAAGATTTAAGAAATCTAACCAATTCTGCCAATGGATAATAATATTTCAAGTACAGAAAAAATGAAAAAATATCACAATGAAAGCACTACCTGATGATATAATATTTAAAACAAGCATCTATAATTGGGATAAACTACTTAGTCACATCAATTGAATTATTGTTAACCACATTCAATTCTTACCAGCAGAGATTTTCCACCAGTTATCATCCACAAGTCGCTTTCCTTTTCTGGACATGGAGATCCAGGGGTGTCACACCAAGCAGATAATTTTCTAATATCATCAAGAAGCACCTTTTGTTCTCTCTCTTTTTGTTCAAGGTTGATTTTTGCAAGTTCCACCTCTTCAACACCATCAGGAACTACTTCATCTGCTTCCTCTTCAATATCTTCATCATCTTCAGCAGGAAAGGACAGACTACTTTTTTGAGGCCTGAGTTGTGTGCAATACACCCATTTAATTTGAAAACTCATCACATAGTACAAACATCTTGGATTTTGTTTAACTATCTTGAAGGAATAAAGAAACGGCATGTAATGATCACATAACATAAATAACTCTACATTAATAAAAAGATGTCAGGGTGACAACGGTGAACTTACTCTTACTATATCAATTTACTTCTAACCACTGCTTCGGTATTTGCAAAAAAGAAGCACAGGATAAACAGAGGACTTTCCTCTCAGACATGTTGAAAGATTGGAAATCCACGGTTAGGTAATGATTAGATTTTCCTTTTATTCTTTTCATGGGGAGGATATCTTTTCCTCTGCTTCTTTGTATCTTTTCTTCGATATCTTAACAATTTTTTATTTTATTTTATTGTTATTACTACTATTGATGATGATGATTATGATACTAGTAGTAGTAGTAGTAGTAGGTTATAGAAGTAGCTTAAAGCTAACAAATGAGTAAATCATGCCACACAAGACACAACTAAGCCTACAATATACCATCTTTCTCTAGCAGTTTAAGATAACAGATGAAAAATTCAACTCAAAGAAATTATAGTGATCTACCCATGTAATTGCCAAACAGGAGCTACTTTAAACAAAAACACCAAACACACATTGGCTTTCTTTAAATTTGAATGAGCTAACAAATTGCTAAAATTTTGATATTAAATTATAGTGATCCTACCCATGTAGTCATTAAACTGGAGCTACTTAATTAAATTTGGAAGAGCCAGCAAATTGCTAAAATTAGATATGAAACATTGGGGATAAATGTGCCCCACTAAAGAACGCTACACATGCAAGAGCTTTGCAAGTAGGTCAATATATATAAGAAGAGACAGAATGCCAGCAAAACAGAAAGTTAATGCATCCTTACTTTGGAAGGCGTGCAAAGAGAAGATTGGTCAACACATCCAGCATGACCTGAAACTGACGAGATGTCATCGTTGCTGTTATATTATGAGAATTGAATATGAGCTCCTTCAAGGGCTTCACCTGCAGTAAAAACATCCTTTTAAAAGAAAGAAAGACAAAATACTATATAAAATAGAAAATTAACAACTACTGAACAACATATCTTAACTCTTAAGTAGAAAATATTACTCTTGAAAGAAAATAATGTTTTGGACTACAAGCATTTAAATGAAAGGAAAAAAGGGCATACCGGTATATTATATACCAATCATAGGATACAAGAATAGCTTACCTTCAGTTCTGGAGTGCCCCCTTTGTGCCTTGTGTACCTAAAATACATATCACAAGGCATAAAAACTCTCTCAAGAAGAGCACCTGTACGCATCACCTTGGGAGAACTTCTGCTAATTTTTGGAAGCCATTGCAGTCCAGCTCCTGGATCAACATCTGTTGGTGCCACATGAGCCTGCACGTGCTCCAACATAACAGAGAACTCCATTCGTTTCCATGTCATTTCAGGTTCGTATTCACTAATATGCACATCTTTGGTACCAAGTGCTTGCTCAATCATCTCATAACCAACATGAAGGACAGAATGAAATGACCGGGCTAAAACACGACCACTTACAGCAGCAAGCAAAAATCTTCCCTGTCCAATCAAAATGGTGAGGTAATAAGGCATGAGTGATGTCTAAGTATAACTGAGCATTAAAACATCAGGAGGTAAAAGCACAAAACTTACATTGGCATCCTCTGAATGCAGATTAAACTGCGGCTCAATAACATTCACCATAAAGTGTCGCTTTCCCTCTGAATCATCCTTGATGTCGTTTATAGCTATCAACACAACAAAAAGGATTCACAAAGGAGGAACCAAGCTCTCAATCAAAATATTAAAGAACGGATCATGCTTAGCAGAAATAAAACCAATGATTAAGTTTGTTGTAACAGATTGCATTGTTAATTATCACTTCATTTCTTTTGTGTAACTAATGTCCGATCTAATTTGCATGTCCAGACATAGCAGCTAACAAATTTATTTATGGGACATACCAGATCGGAAGTTGTCCCCTTTAACTGCATTTAATGGAGACGAAGGTGACACAGAAGTGCCTGCATGCTGAGAAGGAGAATGGGAATTATTAACAGTGGGAGCACACTTGGAAACATTATCTTGACGGGTGTCAGCTCCATTACACTGTTTGTTTTCCTCGACAAACTTTCTCTGAGCATACTGCCGAGAAGGAGAAGGCTTGGGTGATTCAAATGCTTTGGAGAGACCTCCAACCCAGGCCCAGACAGCATCTCTGTTTTCAATAGTCCAAAGAAGCTTCAGACCATAGACAAACACACGCTGAC
>JASCZI010060423.1:28155-39225 GCA_036250425.1 Stylosanthes scabra
GTTCCAAGTGAGAAGGAGGGGGTTGCGTCCAATAAGGCTGAGGATGTCTCGAAGTATCGCCCGAATCCTGACATGCTTGTTAGCAAATCGGATTTAGCAGCTAAGGTCAGTGGGTAAAGTTGTTGTTTTCATATGCTGAAGGATGACAATATTTTGCCAATGACTTGCATTTTTCTTTCCTACTAACTTGATTATTGAATGCAGGATGGTGATGATGTATATCGTCCTACAAGATTCGCCCCTACTTCTATGGAGCTAGAGAGAACTTCAAAGCAGGAAAGGAACGCCTTGAGAAGAGAAAAAGAGATTCTGAAACAAGCTAAGCAAAGTCATTTTATCAGGGAATTAATGGATGATATGGATGAAAGACCTGAGGAGGTGATCCCATGTTGTGTTTGTTTTTCCTTGTTATTGATCATAATGAATTAATGAGTTACATAGTGATTTTTTTTCCTGGGTTGCTTACTTACACAGGTAAGAGAATTTGAGGGAAATAGTAAAGAAGTTGATAAATATATTGCCAAGATGGATGAGCGTGCTCAGCAAGAGGAGGAGTTGTTCACTCGTGTTCCTCTAACGAGACAGGAGAGGAAGAGAGAGAAATACTTGAAGAAAACAAGAAACGGGTATGATGAATGTTACGATTAGGAATGCTTGCCTGATATTTCTGCAGTCTTCATGAATGTTATCATTGCATTTTTGTTTATATAGACATTTTTCCCCCTACTCAGAACCTGTGTCTATTCTGTAACAGGATGCAAGGTATTACAGAAAGTTTCTATGATGAAATTAAGTCATTACCCTTTGAAGATAAAGGTGGAGAAGATATAATGGGCTCTAGTAAGGGTAGCAGCAGAAAAGGAAAGCTGAAGAAGCGAAAGGCATGTACTTTTAATACTTTGAAATTGTTTTTCAAACTTTTTAATAAACAAATAAACATGTGGAACTTTATCACAGACCCAGTTATATTTGACATTCACTTGTAGATAGCTTATATATTACCTTTTATACGCCTTCGTGTTGATTTATCCAAATTGCAATTTAGAATGTTGAATTTTAGTAATATACTGTTACTATAGAGTAGAGGGATTAACAATTTTTTGCTTCCTTGCAGAGGAGACATTGAATAAACATTACAAAGGTCACACATCCTAAACGAAACTGCTATCTGGGAATTAGAAAAAATAATTCTGGTTTCAATATAAAGGAATGTATGGCAGAAAGGGCTGATCTTGGAGCATTTCTCTTCGTTTCATTTTGTTAAAGATGAGGCAGTGGAGCTGTGCTCAAAGTAGGTTTAGATTTTAATATTTTGTACTCCTTTTTGTAATGTTTATCATCATCATCTTTATCCAAACTAAAACATGATTGGATACTTAGTTTATCGGAAGAGTAAATAGACTGCAAAAGAAATGAAATGAGTGTCTTTTGCTATTATCGAGTTGCAACCAAGTTTGGGACTTGCATGAATTTGAGTGTCCACATACCACATTATATTTTCTAGGACTTGTGGAGAATTCTATCATTCTATGGTAAGAGATCTTGTATGATAAGAAATCACACTTTGTAAAGACGTGCGAAATCCTCAACAAAGATTACTTACATAGTGACAAACACTTAAAAGGGAAAATTAGACAAAAATCAATAATAAAAAAAAAAAGAACACACACCACCCAAAACACTTTTTCTCTTTTTGTTTTTGTTGGGTTTGATGTATACTTCCAGAGCCTATGTAACATATGTAGCTGAACTATTTATCAGAAGAATATATTGAAATAATCCAATCACTTGTACAGAGAAACAGAATCTGAACTGATCCTCATTCTCTAATCAGAATTCAAAAAATAATAATATTTGTAAAAAAAAAAAATACTGTACATGAGTACATGTACAATTGGACAAAGTCAACATTGCCTCAAGGCTTATAGTTGAGTGCTGTGGACAAGCTACTTGGTAGTTTGGGAGTTACTTCTTGGCTTTGGTTGAGTTATACAAATAAAGACCAGATACAAGGATTGCACAGCCAAGTACAAAAACTGGGCTCAGGCTTGTTCCCTCGGGAAGATAAGGCAACGGAAGGGAAAGAATGATGACGGAAATCGGCACTGCAAATCATAACCAAACATGATGAATATGTTCAGAAAGGAAATCAAGATGTACTCAAGATAACAAATTTTATTGGAATGCAATGCAATGCTAAAGCAACTGCAGAGAGTATCTACCTGATAACATTACCATAAGAGAAGCAACAACTGCTGAGGAAGTTTTTACCACGTTAAGCAATGATATATTGAATGTCAAGTTGGTAACTATGTAAAGCAAGGGAAGCCAGGGAGCGCCATCACAGCCTGAGATGCGATGAACAGAAAGTGGATAAATTACAACTTGGGTAAAGAAAGTTTCAAAAAAACTATTAATGAGAAACGAGCTCATAGATGTTCATTTTTATTGTTTGGATGTATGAAAGTCATGAGTTTATTGCCACCAAGCTCTCATTTGGAAAATTGGATCTAGATTGGACATATTTTAGAAATTCTGATCTGAAACACTTAAAAATTATGATTCCACTACACAAGGAGGTTATAAAATTATGATATGAAACTTGGGTGAACCACATTGCAGTTGGAGATCCTAACATCAGAATCCCATGTTCTCGGTGAGATTTAAGTTGCACAACGTGAAATTGGAATGTAGATGATAACGGGAATGCACCCTAAAAAATGTCATGCTTGTAATACACGACAAGACATCTCTATGAATTCCAGTCAATGTATTAGAGCTTACTTGATTTATGAGCTCCAAGGTTCAGAAAGCAACCAGCTCCACTTTTAAGATATGACGGAAGTTGAAGGAAAGGTATGCCTTTCAAATTGGAAAGGAAAGGTAGAAAAAGAAGTACAAACAGAGCCTACAATATATACCAAAATCCAATCATAAATATACCTCAATTGCTAAGTAATAAACATAAAAAGTTCACAAAGTAAATAAGATAGTGTTATGGACGCAAACTCATTGCAAACTGAAGACTTAATGGATTTTTTGTGCAGGACAATAAATTTTTGTAATGTTGTGATCCATAAGTCAGTGAAATCAAATATCCATTATGTGCAATATAATTTTCATCATGAAATTTCAGATAACCTTCCCTCATGCTGTAACTATTGAAATTATAGGGGATGGATTGCAAAGAAGCAACAAAATATTAAACTAATATCTTGTTCACACAAATATTTTATTTCAAGCACAACTAGTACAAGCATATTGTCCAACAAACCAACAATAGTAATGAGAAACTACAAAGTTACTTTTGTTCATATTGCACCAGACATAATATTTAAATCATCTCTGTTTCTACAGCAAGTCATACCTGAAAGCCAGATCCAAAAGAATTGACCACAAATATATCTAGTGACTTCTGCTGCAGGTGAACAAGTTAAAGACATCAAATTATGCCCATACATGAAATGCCAACTGAAAACAAGATCAAACGTCTTAAAATTGCATTCCCCCCTCCCCCCAACACACACACACAAACCCAAGTAATAATAACAATAATAATTACCTTCAATCGAATTGCAGAATCAATGAAAACAGACTCCTGCCAAACATGAAATGAAAATATTATTACAAGAAAGCTAGAAAAAGCATATTAACATATGTCTACTTATGAGTGAACCTTGATTACTGAAGCCGCAGCTTGAAAAGCACTGGAAACAATCATCAATGCAGGCCAAAAGAACTCAACTTCAGAGAGTACCTGACCTGTGTTAGAGCCACTGTAATTACAAGAGACAACAGATCAGACGGAGCCCACTTCATTCGAAGTGAAAGCAGAATTACACATCAAAGTCCAGGCACTCAATGCACAAGATTTATATCCCAGTAACCAGAATTCAAAGGCTCAATACCTATTGCAGCTATTGACAGGAAAGCATACACAAACTAATCTCAAGTGATTAATTAATTTTTTAACTGAGAAGGGGGATCAGAAGCAAGTTTGATATTTTCAAAAGAATAACACTCGTGAAAGCTCATTCCCTAGTCAATTATGCAGGATCCAAAATTTGAAGAAGACAATTTCTGATGGGCCCAAATGAAAGCAAGCCATTCCCACATGAACTATTAATAACAATTACACATAAACTCATTTGACCTAGACGCTGAACTTGACATAAGAAAATGACTACGGAGTTTCCTGATAGGATTATCGTATTTGTCCACATATACAAGTCAAAATACCTTGTAATAGTCACCACAACACCGGTAGCTACAAGAAAACACCCGACCAATTGGTTGATTGAGTACCTTCTCCCCAAGAGAAGAATAGAAATCATTAGCTGCCAAACTAAAAAAGTCTGCGGGAGAAAAAAAAAGAAGAGAAAAAGATCATAAACATGTTTCGTGATTTTACATGCCCTGTTATGTGAACTTATGATATCATCTGTTACATTATAGATAGTTAATGTGCTACACGCTACAGTTGCTACTGTTATACAGACTTATTGACTTAAGATGATAAAATGGTTAAGGTATAATGGCATCAAAGTGAGACACATAACAGAATAAATAAACGTGTGAGGACACTAGTTGTGTTAAAGTAATTTCAAATAAGAAAGAAAGCATCAGAAAAATTCTTGTTAGGAAGAAGCTAAAGTGCATTTAGGGACACTAGTGGATGCTACAAGTTGATAAACATCAAATTCTCTTACACATTGTATTGCTAATGCTAACATTTAGAAGGTTATGTAATTGATAAATACTATACAACAACACCAAAGCCTTATCCCATTAGGTGGGTTCGGCTATAATTGATAAATACTATGATGTACCTGATTCTGAACATAATACATAATCAGCTATTCTGCCATGGTGGTCAGGAACCAGTGACTAAACCAATTCAAGGAAATAAATTTTTCCGAAATAAGGCCCGAAAAATGCATGACAAATGAGAATGTGAAAATAATCTCACAGATGTATAAAACAAAGGGTAGATGTATATTATGTAAAAGGAAGACAAAATTGAGCTAGTATTCTGTCACCCTGTACTTCTTCGATGACAAGAGCTGGTTTAAATATTTAATACCTGACTCAATACAGGTATGACTGGTCCAGGAAGTACGGCTGCAGAATGTAAGCAACATTCAATACATAAATATCGAAGGCAAACATGTAGTTAGTAAGGCTAGCTTCTTGTATTGTTTCATTACCAATAGCAACAAATCACTAACTCCCTAGTTCCTACTACTAAAAGTGACAACCATAGTTGTGCACCTTAAATCTATTCCACAGTTAGATACCCAATTAAGACAATTCAAACAGCTTTTGCCTACCCAATTAAGACAATTGAAACAGACATGTTGCCTATAGTATTTAGATATGAACAAAACAACCATATCCTTAAAAAAGATAAAAGATAGTAAAATGCCTGAAAAAAAAAGAAGGATCAGAATGAGTACCTGCAGCAAACATTCCAGTGGCCACGCCCAAAGCTTCTAGAAACCCAATGGCAACAAATCGCAATTTTGGAATGGCTAGCATCTCATCACTTACAATACCCGCCCGGTATCTGATATACAACATGCTAAAATACACAACCACGTATCTACAAACACAACAAACCACAGTTATTGTGCAGAAATTAATTTTGATATACTACCAATGAATTGAGACTTGCTTTATATGTATGACTTTTTGATATAAAAGCAATGCTATTCTCCCTCCCCCCCCACCCCCCACCCCCCAATTTTTAATATACATTACAATAAAATAGTTACTCCACTCTCAACCAGTAACACTTCTTATTCATGTAAATAATGATTGGATGAGTACAAAGTATTATTTGTACACCAAGCATCTATCAAACACAACATTGTTTAACCCAAACAACTAAACCATTATAATATGTGGAGACACCCACTTTAATCAAATTTTAGCATTTTAGCATGGTCTTACTCCAGCTCTCAAATCCTTATATTTCTTTTTACCCTTAGATTTTGTTGGTTGATTTTTTAATAATCAAACAACAATATGTATATATTACTCTAAAGAGACACAACATAAACCCCGAAAGTAAAATTCCTAGCAAAAAAATAGAATTTTCATAGTGAAAAGTAGCCCAAAAGAAAAAAATAAAAAGCAATTTCAGCAACAGAGGAACGCAACCAAATATTGAAAAGCGAGAAATAATAGGGTTTACCCAAAAGTGGTGAACTGAGCAAGGAAAAAGGGATAATCTTTCATGGGAACGAGAGCAAGCTTATAAAGCACGCGATTAGCCACCGCCAATGTAACAGTTATAGCTGCAGAACTGAACAAAATGAGATTGGAGCCACCACTTGATGTAGATGGTGAAGGATCATCGCTTGAAGACGAAGCTCGAATCTTGAGGCGATTGTTGTTGGCGGTGGTGGTTCTTGTTCGATTTGTGTGGGAGAAATGAAGCGGCTGAGAATTTGATGACATTGTTGGTAACAGAAGTTGAAGCTTTGGTGTGTTGAACGAAGATAGAGGGAAGAAGAAGAAGGAATGAAACGACGACGTTAAAGAATGTGCCATAGAAATGAATGCGGTGCCAAGTTCTTACTTCTCACTTCTCACTCTCAGCTTCCAACAAGCGAGGAATAAGTCTTCTTCGCCTCCCACGGGCTCTGAATCTTAATTTATTAATAAGGGAAAAAGACAAAATTGCCCTGACCTTTTTAAAACCGGACAAATATACCCCCACCTATGGGAAATACCTGTATGCCCCCAACGTTCAAAAACACGAGACATTCATACCCCCGTTACTTAGCACTCATGTGATCACTTTGGGTGAAGCTGAGGTGGCCGTAAACGAGTCTGATGTGGCCGTTACAGATCCACGTGGACAATCCACTCACTCCACTCACTCACCTTACAACGACGTCGTCTGTGAATGGAAGGGAGATTTGGGGATTCCTATTTAACCCTCGTCCCTGCCATGGTTATTACGATTGATGCCCTAAACGTGTGATCGAAGGCAAGGAAGGGTCGTTGTTGGTCTTGCGAAGCTGAGGAGGTCATCTTGATTCCTGGAACGACGAAGAGAAGGCGACATTGAAGGGAGTGGAAGCAACGCTCTGCTGCAAAGGTTAGTTTTATTTCTGCTAGGTTTGGGGGGGTTTCTTTTTTCGTTTAGGTTGTTGAATGTTAGTCAGTGGCTGTTAGTAAGTAATGTAATGTGATTAGTCTTGGATGGGTGTTGCATGTTAGGGTGTTGATGAGGTTTTTTGAATAGGTGTAGATTGGTTAGTCTTGGATGGTGTTATGAATCGCATTGTGTGTGTGTTTGCAGTGAATGGGGACACTCTACGCGGTTCCTGTCTTCCATCATGGGGGGAGCTTTATAAGACACCCCAATGGTGAGCTTGTATATGCCAACGGTGAGGTCAAGAGGTTTGATTACTGTGAGCTGGATATTGATCACATCAACATGGGGAATTTGGTTGTGTTGCTGAATGAGCTAGGCTACAAGAATCACAAGGCCATGCATTGGTTTGATACAAATGCCCCTGAACTTGAACCAGGTTAAATGAGATTGATGGGGATCAAGGAATCCGTGAGCTGGTTGAGTGGCTGAGGGTGAGCGAGGAGCCGGAGTTTCATATATTCATTGAGCACACCATTAGCAAGCCTATCCTAGCTGAAGATGTTGGTGAGAAGGTGAGACCTGAGACGATTAACTTGGATGAGGATAGTATCCACAGTTAAGAGATGCCAAATCATGGAATTCATATCAACAGTGAGGATGGTGTTGGGGCTACGCAATCTAGTAGGAAGAGGAAGGGGAATGCTGAACCTGAAGGTAAGGGAAAGCAGAAGGCTGAGGAACCTAAAGGTAAATGAAAGGAGAAGGTTGATGAAGCTAAAGTGGTTGGGAAAGGAAAGAGTCCTAAGAAGGTAATTCATGCAAAGAAGAACAGAAGTGGTGCTGGGGCTAAGAAGAGACAAGATGAAGGGCCTAGTGGTTTGCATGGTAATGGGCTTGAGGATAATGATGGGACTGCAGCAGGAACTGAGGATGTGGGAGCTGGACATGGTGGCAGGCCCAATGTCAGGTTTTACCAACCAGAGTTGGTTCATTCTGATGATGAATATGCTTATGAGTATGAATCAGAGACGCTTAAGACTCCAGTGTCAACCGATGAGGAAGAATTTCATAGGCATGCCTGGCCAGAGTTTAATGATGAGTATGCCT
This sequence comes from Stylosanthes scabra, assembly GCA_036250425.1. Classification (NCBI taxonomy): domain Eukaryota; kingdom Viridiplantae; phylum Streptophyta; class Magnoliopsida; order Fabales; family Fabaceae; genus Stylosanthes; species Stylosanthes scabra. The sequence continues at coordinate 36,371 of JASCZI010060423.1, forward strand.
TTGGAGAGGGTCATTTTGAAGTTGGCACCAAGTTTCCAACGCTTGAGAAGTTTAGGGAGGTTGTCAGAGATCGCTTTATTTCTGAAGGGAGGGATCTTAAGTGGCTGAAGGTTAACAAATCAAGGTTGAGGGTTGGGTGCAAGGCTAAAGGATATATGTGGGTTGCACACTGCTCTAAGAATGAAACACTAGCATGCTTTCAGGTGAAAACTCTTAGAAATGAGCACATATGTGGCAGTGATCTTGGAAGCCACTCTGCAAATCAACATTGGATGAGTAAGAAGATAGAGAAGAAGATGATCACACACCCTCATATGAATAAGAAAGAAGCAATGGTCTTCCTGAAACAAGAGTTTGGTATAACTACACATGAAAAGATGGCCTATAGAGCAGTGAAGGAAGCTAGAGAAAGACTAGTAGGCAGTGAAAAAGAGCAATATACTAAGCTCAGGGGGTATTTGTTTAAGATCTTGAACAGCAATCCAAGGTCCACAGCTGTGATTGAAGTTATTCCCATCCCTCAATCGTTGCCCGTGTATGACAAGCTGTATATATGCTTTGATGCCACGAGGGAAGGGTTCAAGAGTGGTTGCAGGCTTATCATACATTTGGATGGGGCCTTCTTGAAGACATATTATGGTGGGCAACTGCTTACTGCTGTGGGACAGGACGCTAATAACCAGTTCTACGTCATCGCTTATGCCGTAGCAAGGGCGGAGACAAAGGCTTCATGGAAGTGGTTCTTGACTTTGCTGAAAGATGACATTAGAGATCCTGCTGTGCACGGCTGGAACTTCATGAGTGACCAGCAGAAGGTAACCTACTTCCCTTATACTTTGAATGATTAATGTTAATTTGAATGAATTGAAAGTTGTTGACAACTTTGTGTACTTACTTGATTTGCCTGAGCCGATTTTAATGTGTTGTGGGCTGAATTTAGTGTATTCAAAACTTGTTAATGTTAATCAGGGGCTTAGAGAGGCACTAAAGGAGGTGATGCCAACCGCACCTTACCGAAATTGTGTAAGGCATTTATGGAAGAACTTTACCAACAAATTCAAGGACATGGCACTTAGAGACATGGTTTGGGAGTGTGCTAACTGCACAACTCAATCCATGTTTGTTGATACCATGGAGAAGCTGAAGGGCAGTGAATGAGGATGCATGGGCCTATCTGACAAGGTTTAACCCTAGGGCTTGGGTGAAAGCCTACTTCAATCATGGTCCAAAGACAGACCAACTCACCAACAACATGGCAGAGTCTTTCAATGCATGCATTGAGCCTTATAGATGCAAACCCATTCTCACAATGCTGGAGGATATAAGGTGCTATCTGATGAGAAGAATGACCAAGCATATTACTCTGCTGAGTGGCCACCAAGGAAAGCTTGCCCCTGTCCAGGAGAAAAGATTAGCTAGGATGATGAGGCCAAGCCTTAAATGGGTAGCAGAGTGGGCAGGGGATAACCCAAGGATGAGGTTCCAAGTTAAAAGGGGCTATGGAGCTGGTGATGATGAGACACTCAGTGTTGACCTCATCAAGCACACTTGCTCATGTAACACATGGCAACTGACAGGTTAGTATAAGTCCCTATCTTAAACAGTTCTATTTCATGTTTCTGTCAATTGAATGTGCTGATTTTTATGGAGTAGGGATGCCTTGTGTGCATGCTATTGCTTCAATTAGGAAGAGACATGATCAGGTGGAAGATTATGTGCACAAATGGCTTTACATGGAATCTATCCATGCAACCTACAGGCACAGCATTCATCCAGTGCCAAGTGAACAATACTGGAGCAGCACCAACTACCTGAAAATTGATGCCCCCATCATCAAGAGGCCAATCGGCAGACCTAAGGTTCACAACCATAGAAGAGACCCTGTGGAGGACTTGGTTGATGGTCCCAAGCTGAAGAGGACATTCAAAGTCACTTGTGCCAAATGCGGGGAGAAGGGTCACAATTACAAAACATGTAAAGGTGCTCCTGCAAATCCCAATTGGAAGCCTAAAACCAGAAGACCAAGTAATGCAGGTTCTGATAACAATACAGCACATGTGGAGGTTCCCCTATCCCAATCAGCACCTCAAACTCAAGAAGAGGTAAATTTGTCTCTCGATTATAAGCTTAGTGTCATGATTGTCTTTTTTAATTTTGATCAGGTCCGTAATTGTCTTTTTTACAAATGCTCAAGGGTATATTTGTCCATCGAATAAAGGTTTAACTTGCATATTGTTAACAATGAAATGATGAATCATGTAATGTTGTGTTTGTGCTGTAGGGAAATCAAGTTGAGCCAGGCCAAGATGCACCTTAGCCTCCACCCACCACATCACATGCACAGCTTCCATTCAGGCCACCAGCCCAGGTTCGTCACAGTTCAAGGCCAAGCAGCCTGTTCGGAGACAAGTGACCAGGAATAGTCCACCTCCATCTGAACCTCCAACAACTTTCCAAGCAGAGGGGCTTTCCAAGGAGACACTAGCAGCAGCAAATGCATCAACACAGAGGAAATTTAGGTTCATGGAGACTCCAGGGATCAACAAGCAGCATTAGATGTCCTTGTTGTATTGGAGAAAACTGTTTTTTGATTAGCCAAGTAATAGGCACTTAGGATGGGAAAAGTAGATGTTATCATGTTTGTTAGGACAATTAAACTGTAATGTTTTGTTTTGTGTAATTCAAACTTAGAGGCACTTTTGCCTAAGTTATGATGTTTGTAAAGCCAAACTTGTGGGCTCTTTTGTTAAAGATAGGAAACTTATGAATATTGTTGGATGAAAAGTTAATGTTATATATTATGGAAACTTATGAATGTTATTGGTTCTTTTGTATTGCCAGGTAAGTTATCTATG
>JASCZI010060423.1:39305-52568 GCA_036250425.1 Stylosanthes scabra
TTTTCATCAAAAGGATAGCATACATAAACAGGTTTGCTTCTTCCATGCACTATTTCATACATCACACTCTAATCCCAACAATATACAGAGACACTGCCCAAACAAACAAACCCACAATTACCCACAACTTTGGCTTAATCTTCCTCTCCATTGCAGCCACTCTATCCTCCAGCCCTGCAACCCTTGTCTCAAACCCAACCATAGCAAAGTGCTGATCCACATCTTCATTATCTTCTGCATTTGTCATTGTACCACTTCTTGCCAGTTTTGCAGTGTGCCTATCCAGCCACTCGAAGAATCTGCAGTAGGGCAAATTGGCCTGCTGTCACAAACACACAATGAGAAAAATGCTCAACAACATATCACCAAGCAACCTAGCAACCATGCATGAGATAGACACAAGAAACCTTACCTTGAAGAATGGGCAGCCGAAGAACAACCTATTTGGGTTGTTTGCTGTTCTGGACATGTACAACACGGCATACACCCCGCATTGGCACTTCGGCGCCACACCGTCCCTGTCCTCCTCTACCCCATTCGGCATGAATACACCCTGCGTGGATGACGATGACCTCTCTGATCTCCCACCCACACCTCCGGCGCTTCTTCTCGAACCTGAGGAAACTCCGTCACTGTTCATCTCACTTCAGATTCAACTCTTCAACCTTTGAATCAAATTGGGGAAAAAAACCCTAATTTCAAGCCTTATTACAAACATTCTATTCAACCAAACGACATCGTTTACTCATCAAACCTATTTAACAACGTTGGATTGTCCACGTGGATCCGTAACGGCCACATCAGACCCGTTTACGGCCACCTCAGCTTCACCCAAAGTGATCACGTGAGTGCTAAGTAACGGGAGGTATGAATGTCTCGTTTTTTTGAACGTTGGGGGCATACAGGTATTTCCCATAGTTGGGGGTATATTTGTCCGGTTTTAAAAAGGTCAGGGGCAATTTTGTCTTTTTCCCTATTAATAATAATAATAATCTAAAATATCTCAAATTATCTAAAATTGTGAAAAATAATTTATACTAATATTTAGATGAAAAAGAAAAAAAAATAATTTTCTAACCAATAATTCATCCAACAAAAAATAGAATATCCAAAACTACTGTTTATAAAACATCTTCAATGAAAGCTACATAACATCCAAAACCTATAGAATATCCAAAACTAATGTTTATAAAACATGTACAATGAAAACTACAGAACATCCGAAACCTAAAATAACCTCAGCCAACTTTATATTTTTTATGTTGGCTGAATTTTTATTGATTACCTAACATGATTGTTAATTACATCATCTAACCGATAAATTATAATTTAATCAAATACATCAAATCATCTATCACCTTTTAATAAGCAACTTCATATGATCTTCCCTGCTAACTTATGAGTATTATATAACCAACCTATCAATAATATAAGTTTGACGCATGAAATAAACTTTTTAACTTAACTTATTTTTATACATACAAATCACATAAAAACTTGTGAGAGAATATTCCTCGGATTGAATTTGCAAATCCTCCTGAAGTCTACCATAAAAATCAAACAACTCTCGTGCAAAAATTCTATAAGTAATAAGATGGTCAGAAATCACAATTTGAAACAACCATCCTTCAACTATATATCCCCGGAAATAATAAATAATAACTTCGTTTATAAAGTACAGTGAAGGAGAGTATTCTCATCCAATTAAACATGTAGCATTCTGAATGTAACATTAACTAAACAAAGGTGTGAAGATTAATGGCTTTAAAATCCATATTGTTACATAGTTGCTGTTCATTCGAGAATTAAGATCATCTTTGACTACTCTCTTGCCACCATTGCCATGATTACAAGCAAATGACAACAACAACTCCTTCTTCATCAAAGTCCACGAAAATTTAGCAAGTTTATTGTGTGAGCAACTTTGAATCGCATGCCACAATTTTAACTCTTCCAACATTCTCTTGACAATCATCAGTCTTAATCAATGCATCTTGTAACATGAAGGTCCAAACATTGTCGCAAAATCTGTATGTGTGAAGATGTCCCTGTGAGAATGGACACGCAAAATGAAAAAGAAGAAGAAAATAAGGGCAAGTCAGGTTTTTCTTACAAAGAAAAAAAGGAAAGCAAGGGAAGACTATTATACCATTTCTTACAAAGAAAACAAGTAAAAATCTAAAAGAAGGAATATGATGATTGACTACATGAAGAGAGAAGAAATTTACAAAAGACAATGGTTACCATGTTAGTTAATGAAAAACTCCAGAGATAACTATATATATGTTGAACACTGAAGGAAAGCAAAAAGAAAATGTAATCCTCCCAAACAAAATCACCAAATGAAGAAATGGTTGAAAAATATATAATTCCTGTATTGAACCGGATTATTAACTTGAAATATCAAGCCACAATCAAATTAATATCAAAATTTAAAGAAAAATCAAACCTTGCCTTTTCAATTGACAAGCTCTTGAAGCAAAATGTTTTACTTATGTACACAAAATAAATAATCTCTAAAAAAGCTAGACAACCGATGTTGAAACTGAAATCATAGATCTTCTACAATGAATAGAAAAATTTTTGCCGTCATAGACAGTTTTGTCAACAAAAAGCCACTAAGAAAACCAACAGAGTGCAACTAGAGCGACAGGGAAAGCTCTTCTTTCAGATTGCAGATCACAAAACAATAATAAATGTTCCTGGAAGCTTGAACTACATTAATTTTAAATACAAATGAAAAATGCAAAAGAAATGTTAATAACCTTACTTCTAGCATATCCAAATTATTAAGGACTTAATAGTCAACACATATGCAAATTATCAATGACTCAAGATCCCTGCGATAATAGATTCAATTTAAATCTAAATCTTTTCTCTCTCTTTATACTAAACTACTAGTATTCATATATCCTTGAGTATCAGGACTAGGAATTAGGATAATGAGTTTTGTCAATAGGAATAAAAATCTTCATAACCTGAACTATCAATTAACACTACCTTACAATTAGACCTTTTTGGACACTATTGAGGAAAGACAATAAAATTATCACTTTTAATTATGAAAATACTTAACATATAGTATAGTAAATTTCAAACATCTATTGGTTGCTAGTCATACTTGGAAGATATCAAACATCAGAAGTACTTAAGAGTACACACAGCAACATGACGAATGATACAAAATTGGTTGATAAAAAAAATATTAAAAAATCAACTTTTGTCAAATGTTGTTGCTTTTATTTGCATTTCACTCATGATTCTATTTTTCACAGGCCACATTATTCTCAGAAAAACCTTTGAAGTTGCTTTTCTAAGCCAAATAGTATTACTCTTCAAACATTTGCCATTTACTATTAAAAACCCGCAATCAACAATCATCACAAGTTATAAATCTCATCAGGTTACCAATCTTAACTATCAAAAGGTCACCTTATCAGTACAAATCTACACCAACAATAACAATAGAAGTAAGCAAGTCCATATCAAATCTAATTTAACCTAAAACACAATACCTCATGTCACATCAAATCAAAAGAGCTTATAATTTTTTTTTATACCTTAGTGGAGACCTTGCTCTTAACTTGCGTTTCCAATGCTTTAGCCATGGACTGCAAAATCCACACACCATTAAAATAAACAAAACGCTAAACACATAACATAATCAAGTTTCAAAATTGAGGTAAATAAACAGAAAGAACCAAATCAAAGAGCATCATAATATATAAAAAATAATTTCACCTTATCAAACTGAACGAGAACCTGAATAGCCAGCTCTGGACTAAGGGTTCCGTTTTGAACCATCTCGTCCAAAGTCTCCGTCAGGCACATTTCGATCGTTGATCTACGGTACAACTCGAACGTCGCCATTACTGAACGCTAACTGCAAAAATCAAATTCATGTGCATGTTAACGAACAAAACAGAGAATATAATAGGAAAAAAATGAAAAAAGAAGTGAATAGTTAAAAGATTGAAAAAGAGAAAAAGATTGCAGTGATGGAAAGAAAAGAAGAAAGATCTAGGAATTGGAATAGGTGGTGAGGAAATCGAGAAATGGAATTGGAAGGAGTTGAGTGAAGCTTTGTTATGGTTATTATTCGTTGAGCTCTGCTTCAAATCTTCTTCCTTCGAGTTCTTTTTTTCTTCCTCGATTTGATTTGGGGGTTTTATATACCCTAGCCTTCTGAGCTGAAAGTATATATAAGGGAGGAACATGGTGGTCATTGTGCAATGACGTTTTTGCCCTCATTCGGTTTCTTCAGCTCCGCTTCATGTGACATGATGTGACATTGCATAAACAGACATATTTTTGGGGGACCCACTTCTCGACGATGCTTTCCCATTCCCATTCTTTTTTTCACCGTTATTTACTTTCCAAAAAATATATATTTTAATATAATAAATGAATTTAATTTTTTATATAAAATAATTTTACGGTAAATACAAATATGTATCATACATCAGAAAAAACAAATACGATAATGCTATATGTTCACCTATTTTGCTCAACCAAGTACAATTAAGTCGTTAATTTCTATACCAAATAAAAAATCATTTAATATTAAATATTATAAAAAATAATACATAAATAATATTCTAACATAAAAAAAGCTTCTATTTATAATAAAAATAAATGACTTGATTGACAAAATAAATATACGCCTATAATTATTGAAATACTTATATTTTACAATTAACATGTGAATAATTATCTAAAAATGAATATAACTAAACGATGATTAAAATGTTTTACAATATAAATACATCGTAGTTAAGCTAGAACTAGGATAAATTTGAAAAACTTATGTCTACAATTCAACATGATAATGATACAATGATAGAATGAATTTAAAAAAAAATATTTTATATTTATTTTCTATTTATCTAATTTTGATTCCTCTTTGTCTTTATACTTTTTAATCTTAAATTTTTTACAACACCATAAATATTGTATGTATATAGTAAGGACCAAAACATAATAATAGAAGATCAAATAAAAGTTTAATTATTTTATTAGTCTTATAATTTTATTAAATTTTTAATTAGATTAAATTATAGAAATAATAAAATAATAAAACCTTAAATAAATAGATCAAATAACATATATAGCAACGACAAAGTACAAAATATTCAAGGTCATTACAAAATACAGTCTCACATGCATCTTCATCTATATATAAACTACTGTACGGTACAAGAAAAATAAATATATAAATAAATCTTTATATTTAACAAACAAAAGAATCAAATTATTAATCTTGTCTCTTATGAGGAGGTGGAGCTTCTAAACGAATATAGTCATACATTATACCTTCAAAGGGACCATTAGCCATAGTTTGTGTAAGAAATATGATATTTTCATCTTTCACTAGTAAATGAGATGATACATCAATGTTGTATAGTCTATAGAGTCCATGAATTCCATGTCTAGCTATGGTGTTTTCCTTCCCAATCGCTCCACTTGTAAACATTGGTGGATCTTCTTTTGGATTATTCACTCTAACCTTCAAATTTTATAAGAAAAATGAAAATTATTCAATGATTTCATGTTGAGATGGGTAATTAAGAAAATTAATTTGCACATCTAATATTGCATATGAAATATGACGATTTGTATGCAGCTATGTTTTCATATCAAGTTCATAGTTGAAAATTATTAGATGATACGACATATCTAACTAAATTGTCATCTAACAGTTCTCAACTAAAACGCCACTGTATATAATTGTTTACCTGTAATTCGGAAAAATTTGCGGTCGCAAGTGCAAGCCGCAACTTATAAGTTCCATTTCTCTGCACATTATAAAGCTTGAACTTAATTTGCCATGTTGTTCCATGGTAACTGCCATCATCTTTCTTCCTGTAATTAATTTATGCTACAATTTTTTCATCTCATGTTGCTGCTAATACCTTTATAGAGTTTTTTTTCAAAAAATAAATAAATAAAATATTAATAAAGAGACCTGGTAACATGGGCAAAGAACCAATGTTTTCTATAGTCACTGTGTCCAACAGTGTAAATCAAATCTTCATTTGGATATAAATCTGCATATCTTTCCCATAAGCCATGCTGTCTAAACCTGCCACAATTTTTATATGCATGATGGTTAGTAGAATAGGGTATGATTTCAATTTCAATTCCACCTTAATTTTATCTAGGAAATTAAATTTTTCCATCCGGATTTTATATTCACACCATATATCTCTTTATCCACCCTACATGCAAAATATAAATTTATTTTCAATCAACATAATATTTAATTCTTTTACATTTCATAACATCAAGTATTATTTATGTAATAATGAATTAAACTGGTAATAAGGTTGGTTTAACACCAAAATCTATAAGTAATAAAAATTACAAATTTAAAGGTGATTAAAATATTATTTTTTCCTTTAAAGTGATTAACAATTTTAGAAGATTTTTTTTTTCGCAAAGCAGCATTGACAATCCTTGTTGCTAGTGTAAGTGAGAACAATAGAGACTTACCTCTCTGGATGATTGAGATAAAGTTTGTTAACATAATTTGGATTGGGATCAGGAACATAGAATTCAGAAGCAGAGCGATCGGGAATGCCTATTTCCCATAAAGTTGGTCCATCTCTTGGGGGTTTATATACAATCTCACCAACATTTATTTTACTTCCTGGGTTTATTGTGAGGACAACATTGTTACAATAATCTCCAATGAAACCAGGGACCCAAGCAAAAAGATTGTAACTCCCACTAAGTACGTTGTTAATGGAGAAGAAGCCTCTTTTATTGGTTTGACTCCAAAATTGATATCCCTGCACCAACAAGGCAAAATAAAGTTTTTGCTTTAGTTATTCAATTTTTTTTAATGATATTTTCTAGCTCACAGGTTTTCGCCGTGGATCTGAGCTCTATTTAAGAATTTATAACTGATCAATAGATTGCTATATGTATAAGACGGAATTCGAGTCTTCGATACTTGCTTAAATGAACTAGTAACGTAACCACTAGATCAACCCAAATTAGTTGTTTAATTATTCAATTAGTTCTTATACTTTTATTAAATTTACCGAATAAAATTATGTAACCCATATTTTGCTTATAGAATATTAAGATCCATACTTTACATTCTGTTTGCCAGGATCCAGCTGCTCCTGGTGGTGCCAGACCAACATATGCACCTTTTGCCAATATCTTCTCATCACTTATGAACCTGAAAGATTACATATTCATTAATTTAGTTATCGAATTAGCATGCATAATGATCAATTTAAAAAGATGACAACCAATCTGATTTAAATAAATCTTCCAGTGATCAATTTAAAGTAATGCTTGATTGTTCAATAATAACTAAATTTGCAAACGTTGATCTTTTAGGAACAAATTTAATTATCAATCCGAGCACAACGTGGTTACCTATCTTGGACTTTTAATGTGCCATAAACAGTGCCTCGTTGGTGAGACTTGTGAAAATCCCCTGAAGCTGGAAAATCATAGGGCCACCTTTGAACTTGTTTCCTCATCTACATCACATTTTTTCATGCTTTCAGTTATTAGTGTTGTAAATTAATTTAATTTGCTGAGAGTAATAATAATATGCTAATTAATAAAGGAACCTGATCTTTGGCATCCTTCCATAGCCATGGTTGGACTTGCTGGTTTTCTGATGAAGTAGTAATAGTGTTAAGGTAAACAAAGATTGGCCCAAAAACCTTTTTCCATGACTCATTTCTTTGGACTCTCACTACTAAATCCTCTCCTGCATAATGAGAACTCTGAAACATCTGTCGCATCCAAAAATTTGTAACAACCAAGTTATTTTAAAGTAATATTAAACCAGAAAATAATTCAAAGTTATCAATATTATTTAGTTTGAGGAATATCAGCTAAACAATTCATTTTTTTTTAAAGAAAAAATGTCAAAACTATTCACAAAAGATTTGGATAATGACAAAATTAATCATGGACAGAAGAAAATAGTTTTCTGTCTATAAAAAATGTATTTTTTTGTTATCAAAACTACTCAAATGACATTAACTGAAAGTGCCAACTTTCACATTAATTATTGATGTTTGGACAATTTTGACGAATGAAGTTCATCTTTTATAAGTAAAAAAACTATTTTTTTCATTTATAAATAATTTTATTAGGGCTCAAATCTTTCCATGATAATTTTGATATTTTCTTTTTTCTAATTAAATCTAACAAGTTTTTTTTCTTCTTAGGTGTGAGGTGTCTCTTTCTTCTTCTTTAATTAAAATTTGTGTGAGTAGTTTTTATTATATTTGAAGTTTTGAACCAAATTGAATACATTTGGTAAAAAAAGAAATTGTTCAAAATTTGGATAAAAATACTTACTGCAAGACTAATGGGGCCTACATGAGAGGTGAGGTTCTGTTTGAGAGGGCCACCTGATTGGAACTCATTGCTTGGTATAATTATCCAAAAACCCATTGCAGGATTAGTTTCAGATTTGGAGGTTATCCATCCATGCACCTTAATATCTTTGTTATCGCTTGAGTATTGATACTTGTCATCCACCTTAATTAATTAAATCACAACTCAATCACTCAATAATTGGTTAACTAATTTAATTTGCTTTCCAAGAAATTAAAGAAAAAAAAGAAGAAGAAAAACCTCTCCCTTGAAGCGTGGTTCAATTGGGTCAAGAAGCAAGACAGCTTCAGGTGGAGAAAGTGTTTTTCCTCTGGGTGGTAACCTGTCATCTGGAACAGGCATTAATCTTTGCTTATTGTCCCCTATAGCCATATAATCAAACCTGCATGATAATTAATTATTAATTAGCTTCCAAAAATAATCATTATATATTCCATATTCGGTAATGTTATCGTTGTACACCTTCATACATCTCATTTACAACATACAAAATGTAAATATTAGCACAGGAAAATTCACAAACAACTATGTAACGAAACCACATTATGTAGCCCATAAAGAGCCAATAAACCCATAATAGTAGAAGTCCACAAAAAAATATCTAATAAGGGTTCTCAATAATTTTTCATTCACAAAATACATGAATGCAACATAGGATAGCATAAAACAATTATATTTTTTCGTGTGACATTAAACAATTATATATAGCACATAAATAAAATATCTTCATACATAAATCAAAATAGAATAAGAAAATAAAGGGTTTATAGAGATATAAAGCGATACATGTAAATTTATTAGAATTTAATTTCCATGCACAGTTATTGTAAAAGAGTTTTACACATATATTCAATCAGAATCAGATGTTACTACGTCATTAAAAGTAATTAATTTTCAAACTCACTACTTCTAAAGTAATATAAATGCATGGATCTGATTGGATGATCGTGTAAAACTCTTTACACCGTCAGTGAATGAAAATTAAACTCAATTTATTATTCCAAGTTATTGTAAATAAATGGGGTTAATTAAGAAGATACATACTTATCTTTTCGAAGCTTGAAGACCATTCTGATTTGGGGTATGTTGAAAGCAGGCCATTCTTTTCTATGTTCAAAAATGCCATAACAATACAAACCAATGGAATTGCGTACCATCACATACCTGACCAAATTAGTATATCATTTAATTTAATTAGGTGAATTATAATTGTATTATTAATTAAAAAGATAAATTAAGAGTTCTGATTGGTATGTGCATTAATGAATGAATTTAATTTAATGGTACCTAATGTCAATATTTAGAGGAGATTGCTTTTCCTCCATGGAAGATGGATTCCATGTTGTGGTGAATGAAATCTCCAATTGTTCATCATTTTGCACTATCACTTTATAACTTGTCCCTACCACCCTGCATATCATTATCATTATAAACACAGTTATATAAATCTAACAATAATATTAATGGTAAATAATATGAGAAATGCTAGATGACCATCACTTTTAATTTATTTTAGTCATCATTTAACCATCAATATTGAAAAGTGTTGATTAAAATATGATGGTAAACTAAAAATTAAAGGTGTTGGGTAAAATAAATTAAAAGTGATGGTTATCAAGCATTTCTCAAATAATATTGCAGCAACTAACCTATTATTGCCACTAATAAGGTTAAATTTATTCATGATAATTGAAAAAATTATTAAATGATATGATATGTTTAATGGATTTTTTACAACTCGATTTTTGCTAAAATCGAACCGGTTCTCAGTTAACCCTATTGATGAACATGATCCAGTTTAATTTTCAAAAACACTCAAGTTTGTGTGCTAAATGCCAATCGTAGTCGGGTAAAAGACAAATGTACTCCTGACTTTTTTAGAAATGGACAGAAAAGTCCTTCACTTTGTTGAAATGCTCACATGCTCCTAATTTTTTAGAAAAGTTGACACTACTACCCCTTCGTTGGTTTAACCTACGTGTGACCGTTATGAAGGTGTGTGATGTGGCTAGTCAATGGCACATAGCTGACCGTAACAGAATCACGCTGTAAAGACTTGGCCCGTAATAAACATTAGACAGCAAAACTAAGTCATTACCCCTCTTTTACATGAACCCTTTGAAATTAGAGTTTCATTCCCCTAAAGGATCAATCGACTTTCGTTTTGCTGTTTAACGTCAATTATGAACCTGGTCTATATAGCATGGCTCCGTTACGGCCATTTAGACACCATTGACAGCCACATTACACGCCTTCATAATGGTCACTCGTGGGTTAGACAATCGGAGTAGTAGTATTATCAACTTTTCTCAAAAATTGAGGCATGTGAATATTTCAGTAAAGTTGAAGGTATTTTAGTCCAATTTAAAAAAAATTACAAGTATGTTTATCTTTTTCTCTAAAATAAACTGTATGTATATTTTTAGACTACGTACCTTTGATTAATTAATACGACAATATTGTTACATTTCTTTTAAGAAAACCTTCTCATATCAAATAGTATTATTCTTTAGTTGCAAGTTATTCCCTTCCAATTCAAGTTCCATCATTCTTTAAACTTTTCGAACATCATATACACATAACACATATAATAATTTGTTGCCACATTCTTTTCTTCTACATAGATCAGAGTTGAATTGATCACAAGTTGGTATGAGTGAATCTACGTGTATCGTTTACAATTTAATTAGTCTTCTGTGTACTTCTAAGTTCTAATAACTCCAACCACTTTAGAAGGGGAACAAAAATCAACTTGGGTTGGTTTAATGGTTAGCTCATTAATCCGTTTAAACAAGTGTCGGATGTTTGAATTCTGCCTTATATATACAGCAACTTGGTGGCTAACGACAAAAAGAGAGAAAACAAAAAGTTTTGCTGTAGTATATGAATGTCCGGAAAATATTTTACTCTTATGTGATCTATTTTATACTAGAGAAATATCGAGAAGTGTTACATGACTAGCACAATTTTTTCCGGTATTTAATCAATTAATATATTTTTATTGGCTGATGTGTAAACAAAAAAGTCTAAATGCATAAGTGTATATGTGGGCTAAAATTACTGATAAATATAATTAAGTAAATATGGCTGTTCTTAAATTATTTTTTTTCATGCTAATATCTATTTATATAATAATAGCAAAATCCTAACTTTATTAAGAAAATAACTATAAATGTTAATACTAACCCTAAGAAATTATATTTGATGCTCCTTGACATTATATGAATTCATGGCTTACCGTTGATATATCCCAGTTGTTCCTGTGCTATCTGCTTCATTCCAAACAATGTCCCAATACCTACAAATAATAATTCATTATTATTAATTTATTTTATACAGAGAGTGTATTTTATTTATTTATATCCAAAATAAATTTAAAAAGATAGAAAAAATAGTTTGTTGTAGTTCATCATCATCATTCACCCTCTATCATCTTCTTCATTAAGAACTTCAAGCAAATTATCAACACCATTATATTGTATTGCAGTCATAAATCCACCCTTTTTGGATAAATAAACTTGAAGAATTCCATTGTCCATCACAACCTATATAGCAACTCAATTCAGTTAGTTCAACTCAATTAATTTAACATGTTCCATATAAAACCAAAGCACTATAAATAATATACAAAACTATAAAAAGAAAGAAGACGAAAAAATTGAGATAATAATTCAAATTCGATCCTTAAAGAATTATGTCGATCTTACATAATTGTCGTCGTCGACACGCAGCTTCACTGCCTGCAATGACATGGATCCGGCCACCACCGGCGGAGGCAAAGAAGGTTATGTTACGTTCTTAAGCTCACTAGCTACAAGACAAATAATAAAAAAGAAGCTATAAATTAAGAGAAACTGAAGAAACTAATCAAATAACTTCTTATTTTTAGAATTGTCACTCAGAAAGCTAAATAAAATTAAAGCAACAATAATAATAATATTAATGAGTAATGTGGATAGATTACCTCCCAAATAAAAAGAAATCAGAGCTTAATTTATTGGATATTATATATTCAAGATGGAATAAGGTATGTATATATATAATGGATGGAATCTCATCACTCCCCAATTTGCATGCAATTTTTCAAGCTTCCTAAGTATAATATATATATGGCTGAATAATAAAGGAAAACAACGTTAAATGTAAGAAATAAAATAAAGAATTGGTATGACACAGCCCCCTTTTTTATTTGATTTGATGCTGCAATCTCACCTCTCTACATGATTTGTAGATTGAAAAAACCTGGTTATTATTATGTATGCTAGCAATACAAAGAGTAAACGAATGAAATGAAGACGTGTTGTGATTTTAGTTGCTTGCATGGCAAAATCATATTACGTTATCATTTGATCCTTGCAAAATTTTATTTTATGCATATACTACTTCTCAAGATTTATTAATTAATCATCTATGTCATGATAAAGAATAATGATATCTATTTGACTAACTCGAAGTGGGTAAGTTGTAAGTATCAATTAACTCATTCATTTAGATAAATATTATAAATTTGAGTTCTGTCATATTCTATATATATATAAATGTTTCAAGTATATTCGGAATATGACTGTTTTTATATTTTTAATCGTTGATCTCCGTTGTATATATATTTTATAATTAAAATCAATTAAGATCAACAACTAAAAATACAAGAACACCTGATTTTCGAGTATACTTGAAACGCTTTCTATATATATATATATATAAACTTTTTGGTGAATTATTAGCCAAGAAATAATGTTATAAAAAACCCTTTACAACATATTATAATTAAATTAAATTATAGTACACAAGCCACTTCGGGAATATGATTTCAATATTGAAATAATATATATATATATATATATATATATATATATATATATATATATATATATATATATATATATATAT
>JASCZI010060423.1:52724-68473 GCA_036250425.1 Stylosanthes scabra
ACGTTATTTAAATTTTTTCTTAAAAGATTTTATTAATCATATTAGTCCCTGAAAGATATAATGTTCAATCAAATTGATCCTTGTATAAATCAGATGATGACACATCATTTTTAAATGCCATATGTCGTGAAATGATTGGATAACATATCATTTATCAACTAATCATTTTATAACACGTTATTTAATTATCAGAATGATCAATTTAACTAAGAATTATATCTTTTAAGAATTAATATGATTAATAAAATCATTCGGGAACAATTTAAATAACATTATATCTTTCGAGAGCATTCATGCCTTAAGCAACTGCTTAGTTTACACGATTTTCCATTCTATCGTTTCTTAAAGAGAACACAGAATTTTAGTTGGGCGATCAAATCTCATCATCATAGACTCATATATATGCTGATCAATAAACTATATCATTTTTTTTTTCTCATTCATATTGAATAAATAAATAATTTTTTCTATGAATATTCTTAATTTGGAAGAATATTATTTAATTTTGTTGTGAAATTTGTGTAATGGGGTGGTGCTTCTAAACGAATATAATCATACAAAATTCCCTGAAAAGGACTTGTATTATTGGGCTGTGAAAGAAATAATGAATTATTTCCCTGCCCAAGAAGAGTGCCTTCAATATCAACATTGAAGAGCCAATAGAAGCCATGAATTCCATGTCTAGCTATGGTGTTTTCTGATCCAATAACTCCACTTCTAAATAATGCTGGATTTCCTTCTGAATTATTGTTCACCCGAATCTACCCTCCCAAAATTACATGAAACAAAAACAAAAATAATAAATAAATAAATAATCCAAAATCAATTAAATGAGATCGAACTACTAGTTCAATATATTCAATACACATTATTAAGATTTTAAGCATGCAACAACAAAAAAAAATTAAGCATGCATAGCGGATTTGGTTATTATAATTTTGGGGTAAATTTTTATAAAAAAAAATTAATTACTTCTAGACTACTTGAGACTTTTCGATTTCAAAAATTAGATTATGATATTATGTCATAAATAATTTATTTACAAATTTAAACGGTTAGATGAAGAGTTACGGTCAATTTTATATTTGATATACAAGACTTCTAACATTGTAATGAACATATTATTAAATAAAGTTTTAGATATTCTTTTAGTCTTTATAATTTTATTAATTTTTGTAGTTTTCAGATTTTAAAAGCTTATAATTAAATCTCTATATTAAATGAAACTTTGTAATTAGATTCTTAATAGTTATTTAAAAAAACTAAATAATCATAGGTATTTACTTTTAGAATATTTCATAATCCATTCTACGTAAAAACAAAAACTTTTATTCAAAAAATATTTTGTATCTTTTAATAAAAAATAATTCGGCGAGACTTAATTAAAAATTTTAATCTAACATATAAAGACTTAATTATAAACTTGTAAATTATATCGATCTAATGAAAAATTCCGCAAAACTATTAGGATCAATAGACTAATTTAAATAAATATTTTTGTTATTATATTCATTACTTACTAATATGTTAATATAAACAGAAATCCATAATTTTTTTTTTCTATCCATAATTTAAATATGAATGAAAAGTTTTATACCTGCAACTCAGCAAAATGTGCAGAGGCCAGAGCCACTCGCAATTTGTAAGTTCCATTGGCAATTACATTTTCCAAATTGAAATTAATTTGCCAAGTGGTTGCTTCGTATGTGTTATTTATCTCCTCCTCCTTCCTAACAAACAAACATCAAATAATTATAATTGAGACTATAATTAATTAATCACATGAAATTGCCTATTTCCTACAAATAAAATCTTACCCTCAATTTGAATTAAAATTGGCAAAATAAAAGACATGAAAAATGAGAAGAAAAAAAAAAAACAAACCTGTTGACCTGAGCAAAGAACCAATCTTTTGTATAGTCACTTGTGCTAACATTGTATACTAAGTCTTCTTTTGGATATAAATCAGCATATCTCTCCCACAACCCATATTGCCTATACCTGCCACCAAATTATTTCATATAAATATATTTTTAGATAAAATATAAACTAAAACAAATTACTTCATTCGATATGCAAATATTATTTTAAGCATATAGTATATATTTTATCCCTAACGTGTGTAAAATTTTTTAATTTATGTCAAAACTATCCTTAGATAATTTCAATTTTGTCCTAACATTTTAGATAGACAAAGTTAGCGTACATGGATAGTTTTGATACAAATTAAAAACGCAAGTGACAAAATCGAATAAAATTTAGTGTTTAGAGAATTTTTTAAGAAAATCGTAAACATTAACCACAAAAAAGTATATATATATATTTTTTTATCATCACTATTAAAAATTTGGTATACTCTAAAATTAGCTATTGATTTATCAATAAAAAAATTAACAGTTAAACAGAGAGATTATATCATATTATATATATTTATGTTACATGCATGCCAATTATGAGAAATTGAGTTCATACTTCATAACATACTTTAAATAAAATAAAAAAAAAGGAGAATATATGAACAAACCTATCTGTATGGTTGAGATAAAGTCTATTAATGTATTTGTGATTAGGGTCTGGAACATAGAATTCAGCAGCAGAACGATCAGGTATACCTATTTCCCACAAAGTTGAACCTTCTCTTGGTGGCTCATAAACAACTTCACCCACATTTACTTCACTCCCTATGTTCACACATTTGCATCCCCAAGTTAATAAATAAATAAATAAAATAATTAACTTGAAGAATTTTATAATAATTTATAAGATTTTTTTAAAAAAAATTAATAAGTTCTTAAAAATAATTGTTATCAAATTATTTTACCTTTAAAAGCTTACTTTATACTTTTTTTTTTCTTTATGAATATATAGGTTGATTATAATTTTTTTCAAGAACCTAAAATGATAAGTTTATGTATTACCTGAAGTTATGTTAATGACTTTATCATATTTATAGTCACCAATATATCCTTTGACCCATGAGTAGAGACTATAGTTCCCAGGGAGTATGTTATTAATTGAGAAATAACCTTTATCATCAGTAATTGTCCAAAATTGATAACCCTGTCAAGAAAATTAGTTTCTAAATAACATTTAATAAAAAAAATTCATGTAATATTAATTCTTAATCAGAAAAATAAATGCAATTAATTAAGCTAAGATTACCTTGGATTCCCTTTGCCAGGACCCAGGCTCTCCTGGAGAAGCTAATCCCACATAAGCACTGCTAACTGGGATGAATGCATCACTTATGTACCTATGCATATTTAATCATACATTAATTAAACACCCCAAATTAAAGTTTATTGGGTTCCAATTCTAATAAGAATTATGTTATTTGTAGAATATTTTAAGTTGTATTTTAGTAGGAATACTTTTTCATTATCAGATATATTCATGTGAATTTATAATATTCAACTGTTACTAGTTTACATATTTGCTTGTCGCAAATTTGAGTTATATTTAAAAGTGCTCACAAGTGAATAAATTTATGTAAAAATGTTTAGAAGACCATGAAAATTTAACCTAGAACTAGGCCAATACAAATGTAATAAGGGTATAATTAGAGATATTATACGAATGAAATTATCATTAAAAAAACGGTTAGTAAATTATAGGTTATTGTCATCAGTTATAACATTAATACTTGTTATAAGTAGATTTTTTTTAGTGACTGTAGAAAACAAACAAAAACTAAGAGACACTATTATGTTAGATTACAAGCTTTAGATCATCAGCAAGAAAAGATCATTCCGTATAAACTAATTGAGAGAAAGCACTTTGTTTCGCCATCAAAATCAACTGTTAGTTGTGAGCGCTAAATGAAATTAATGCGCATAGACAAGTAGATGAAATAGCTAACCACTTAACCAACTTTTTTTTTCTCCTAATCCATATAGAAAAAATAGTGAATTGGTGTGGTCTCCCTAACATTTTTAATAATTGTCACGTGAGTTCACATCACATGTTATATACCATTTTTCAGTTGAAAAAAAAAAAGCTAAAAAGATAAGTGAATAAGAAAGGGTACCTATCATGGACAAGCAATCTTCCTTCAAGTTTACCTCTTTCCTCAGCTTTCAAAAAATCCTTCGAAGCTGGAAACCTATATGGCCAGCTTTCAATTTCATTCACCGTCTGAAATTTTTTTATTTTATTTTCTCAGTTTTTTTTCTAGAATAAAAATATAAAATAAAAGAACTGAAATTAAATAATTGAGCTTTAGAAAACTTAGTTAACAATTTTTTATTTAAAAATATATAAACCTAGAGTAATTTTTTTAAAAAAAAATTGGACCTGTTGCCTGGCGTCGTCCCAGAGCTTAGTTGGGCTTTCTCCATTAGAGAGTGAATTGAGATATATAAATATGGGCCCATATACTTTCTTCCATGACTCGTTGGGCCCAAACCTCATTATCAAATCCACCCCTGAATAGTGCGTACTATGAAATACCTGCAAATCATATGCATAACATATTTGTGGAATCAAAAAACTTTGTAAGTAAAATAAGAAAATAATGTTCTAATTATTTTTAAATTAAATATTTATTTTTCATTATAGGCAATTTTTTTAAAGAGATATTTAGATGAAGATATTTTCGTATATTATTCTGTAAATAGGGGTGTTAAAAATTCTCATCAAACAAGGATCCTCGCACGCATTGTTCCGAATAGAAACTCAAATGCGGCGAATTTTTTCCGTGGGACAGGGATGAGGGGCGAAATTCCTCTTAGGCAAGTGCCGGGACTGAGCGAGGATCCCCATCTCCGACCTCGAATTCCTCGAATAGTATAAAGTACCTAAAATATCTTTATTGATTAATTTATACTATAAATTTGTAGTCATTTCACATCTCATTATGTTATATCATTTCATCTTTTTGGATATGACACTAAATTTTAAATAATTAATTATTTTCGACAATATATATTTAAACAATATTTCAACTGAATTATTATTTTTTGTACTATTTTTTCACTTTTTATTAAAATTTCTATTAAAATTAAAAATATCAAAAGGAAATGGGAAATGAAAAATTTGGGATAACGGAGACGAGAGCGAAAATTCCCCATAGCGGGGAATGAAATAGGGACAAGAATAAATTTTAGAGATGGGGACGGGGACGGGGAGCGGGAAGGCATTCCTGCCCCTGCCCCTGCCCCTGCCCCCGCCCATTGACACTCCTAACTGTAAATCATTAGCTGAATTGGTATATTTAACAAAATATATTTGATTAAATGATCTAACGATTCATAATGTGATATTTATACAAAGATATTTCGAGTAAAACGAGAGAGCTTACGGAGAGGGCTGTTGGGCCGACGTGAGAAGCAAGGTACTGTTTAAGAGGGCCACCGGATCTGAACTCATTGCTTGGGGTGATGATCCAGAACCCAGTGGATTGTGGTGGATCCATGGATATCCAACCATGAACTTGGTTCTTTCTACTCTCAATTGAATATTGATACTTGTCATCCACCTAAATTCAATCAACAAAATTTTAATAAATAAAACATATCATTACACCCACAACACAACAACAAAATTCTAATATTGAATATAATTATTATTTATTTAATACCTCTCCTTTGAATTGAGGCTCAATAGGATTGATAAGCAAGACAGCTTCTGGGTAAGCAAGAACTTGGCCTCTTCCTTCTTCCCTATCATCAGGAAGAGGCATAAATCTTTGTCTATCTTCTTCTACCACCATGTAATTGAACCTTTATTTCCAATTATCATAAAAAAATATTCTTATTAACTTAATATATAACCAAAGTTTTATTTATTTGAGTTCAGTATGTGTGACTTACTTGTCCTTTCTAAGCTTGAAAGCAACCCTTGTATTTGAGAGATTGAATCCTGGCCATTCCTCTAAATGCTCATATATTGCATATGTATAGAATCCTGAAGAATCACCTACCATTACAAACCTGCAAAATAATGATTAATATAACAAGTTTTTTATATGATTATTATATTTAAAAACAGAGTTATTCATTTTAATTTGAGTGTAAAGTCAATTTTATTATTATATTATATAAGCAAGCTAAGGTTGAATTAAAAACCTTTTATCAATGTTGAGTGGGGGATACAAGCCCTTTAGTGAGGAATTCCACGTTCTGGTGAATGATAACTCCACTTGTTCCTCATTTTCCACTATCACACTCATCTCTGTAGCTTCCATTCTGCAAAGAATATAAACCTCGCTTTAATTTTGACACACTAATTCGTCTGGATAATTAATCACGAAATAAATAAAAACAAATATTTATTAATGTAACACTATTTAATTGAATACATGTATAAAATATTTTATATTTATTTGAGATAACTAATTAATTACAAAATGAATAAAAAAAATATTGGCGTGATACTATTTAATTAAATACATATGTCATTTCTTATTCGTTTAGATAATTAATCATTAGATGAATGAAAAATAAAATTATTAACTTGATAATATCTAATTGAATACTTGTATAAAACATGTTTAGATTATTAAAATTAAATTCTATAAACATAGGGTTAGCTCGATAAAATTTTTATTTTTAAAATTTTTTTTGTTCACATTAAAAAAAAATAATTTATCAAAGTTATTTACATTTGCTAACTAGAACTAAAAATAACTTTTTAAAAAGCACAAACAATGATGTCACCTAAAATAACTTTTAAAATTAAAAAAAATAATAATATATTTAAATATTTATTAGCATGAGCTTATAAATTTTTTAATTTTAATAAATATAAAATAATTTTAAAAAATACTATAATTTTTAAAAGATGCAAATACAATTACATACACAATCTCTTTTAATTTATCAAACAAAAAAAAGTATCACCCTAAAAAAAACTACAACACAAAGCTGTAAAATACTCCTTTTATTTTAAAATAACTCTCCTTTCGTTAAAAAAAAAAATTCCTTTCTAATTTTTTAAAAAAATTTATTAAAAAATTACTATATCCAAATAATTTTACTGTTTAAATAAGTTGGTCTTTGGACGGACTTAAAAATGAAAATCACAAGTGATTTTAATTAACAAAGAAAAGAGGAAGAGAAGAATTAACAGAAACCCGTGAAGGGGTGAATGGAATAATAATAATGTGAGATTCTGACCTGTCAAATGCACCTTTCTTCCTCGACCCCGTTTTCTTACCTTCATCCCACACCATATCGTAGTATCTACACAATTCCATCAAATAATTAATTAATTAATTTCTTATTTGCATTAGAAAGTGAATAACTGAATAAGTAATTACTAATTACCCTCTGTTAGATTCTTTGTTAAGAACTTCAAGCACATTGTCGATTCCATTGTACTGAATCCCTGTAACAAATCCTTCTGGATTTGATATTGTAACCTCAACTATCCCATTATCCATAACCACCTACACCAAAATCAAAATTAAATATATTAAAATAAAATAGAAATTAAACAAAGAGTTTAAATAAAGCATATATAGTGAGATTACATGTTTATCTTGAATATCCAATCTCACCCCTGGAAATGATATAACACACTATAAATTAATTAGACTCTTCAAATTCTTCACAAAAAAAGAATTAATAATTAATTAATTAATTAAGGAACCTGTTGATGAAATGGTGGAAGAAGAGACGAAGAAGAAGAAGAAGAAGAAAAAGTGGTTGGTGAAGAAGTTGTTCATGTTTGGTTAGTGAGAAGAAACGTTGCTTTATGGTGGTTCGTGCTGGTTACCGTTGTTGTTGTTATTGTTGTTTTTGTGTTTGTCTTTTCATTTTGTGGATTGCTCTGCCTCTCAGGAAAAGCCATTTATGTTGTATTCTATGACTTGATGCAGAAAATGGAAATTCATCCTTTAAGGGTAAGCATTTTAGACATGCTTTAATATTTTTGTTTTGTTGAGGAAAATATTAAATATGTATAGAAAAAAATAAATTGTTTTTAATTTTTAGATTCCCCTCTTCTTTTTTTTTAATTTTTACTCTCCTTGTCTCAAAATAAAATACACATTTTATTAAAAAAATGAATAAAAAATCAATGTAGTTAGACAAATTTTTTTTATCTAGAAACATAAATATTTTAATGAACAAAATGGATAGAAGATTATAAAAGAGAAAGTTTAGGGAGCTTATAGTTTGTTAGCCAATAAGTGGCCAATAAGCTTTTTCCTCTTTTACCACCTATTAATTCCCTAATTGAATTCATTGACTCCCTATTGATTCCCTAATGTTGGTTCCGTAACACTACTCTAAATAAAATTATGGTTTTTTAAGATATCTGTAAAATAAAATATTAAGAAAATAAAGCAAATGACTAAAGAATTTATAATAATAGGTAATGTTAGGAGCGAATAATTTTAATGGAAAATTAAAATAGTTTATCCAAATCACTTATGAAGTTTTTAAGATTAAACATTTTAGTCTTTCAGATTTTAAAATATGAAAAATAGTCCCTAATATTTATTTTTATTAGACGATATAGTCGTTCGCTCATAATTTATATTGGATAAAGGATAAAATAGTTTCTAAAAAATTTAAAACATCTCAAAATAATTCTTCAAAAATTATAAAATTCCAAAATAATTTATTTAATTTTATGTAAAAATATACAAAGATACAAAAATATAATAATAATTGTTGATATTTAATATATGTATACTAAATAAAATACCAAATAAAACTAACCTAGCTTAAAATTAATATATCTATACATTTAAGTGGTAACTCAAGTGCAGATGAATTTATATAAAGTTGTTATTTGAACTTGTTAGATTACATTTTGGTCAAATATATCAATTTATTTAAAGATAATTAATAAACAATTTCACACGAAGATAAATGTATTTCTTTATCCACCATACATTTATATCATTTCTCATCTTATATCTTAAAATTTTCCATCCATTGAACTTCGTTTACCTAGCTTTGACTTTGTCACGAAAAAGGTGGTCATGGTTTAACAAGAGAACCATGTGGCAGTTAGAAATAAAGCTGGAGTAGAGAGAAATAATAATAATAATAATAAGTTTTTAATTCTAGTAAAATATATATTTTTAGTTTTGATCTTCTTATAAATATATATATTAAAATAATAAATTTAAATTTCAAGCATTATTTTTATTCTATTAAAAAAATAATATGATAGGCTAAATTAAGAAGGTTTCAGCAGATGTTTTTACATATGAGAATTAGTTAAAAAGTTTGTGTAAAGAAATGAGTTAGGTAACATTAACAAGGAAGGAAGAAAAGCAGAAAACTACATATCTATAGTCATGTGAAATCATACCCTTTAAGAATCTTGTTGGAATATAGTTTTCTTCAACTTTACATAAACCATTCTTTTTTTTCTCCCTTTCTTCTTACCTGCTGCCTCATTTGCTTACTTGTTATTTGTTACAGAGTTAGTAAAGTTCTGATTTTTGAACCGCGTAATAGGTCATGTGCTTATCAGTTTGTTAACTTTATTTGTTTGTTGTATAATTGATTAGTTGGATGTTATTATTTCGTCGAAAAAAGATTTTTTTTTATATTTTTTTTTTTGTGTTTGATAAAGTTTTAATAGTAAAATTAAAAATATCAATAATAAGTATAATAAACAAAATATTTTTATATTGTTATATCTAAATATAATTGATAAATAAAAAATATTATTACATGAGATGAGATGTTCAAATATAAAATAATTTTATTTTTATAAAAAAATTTTTAAAAAATGATCACTCTAAAAAAATCTTTTTAAAAAAAACTCATCCAAAAACAAACCTACATCTATTATAATAATTTATTTTATTTATTTTTTTATCATATTTAAGAAAACCATTTATACAATAAAATTATTACTTAAAAAAATAATAATCTATATTATATAGAAAAATATAGATAATCAATATTTTTTAACCAATAAATCATCTAATAAAAAATAGAACATTCATAACCACGATTTATAGAATGTCCACAATGAAAGTCATAGAAAATTTAAAACCTAAAGCAACTAATAATTAGCAAATTCTGTAATTTTTCTAGAAATAGAATATTTGAAACCTAAAAAAAGTAAAATATTCAATTTAAATTATTAACTGTATTTTTATTGATTATCTAACATTGTTGATATTATATACAGAAGCTATGATCAATTTGGTAACAATATATTCTGTATATCATATAAAGTTATTTACTTATTTTGTCCTCCAAAAACAACTTTTTTTTTGTATAATTTAATTTTAATATATAAAAACAATGTTACTTTTTATGGAAGAAAAAGTATTTTGGTAGCTATACTCATCAAAGTTGAGTAATTTTCTTCTTGATTTTTGGTAACAAAACAAACCAACAGAATCTATGAGTGTGATTTATTTTTGTACTAGTTGGCCTTTGAATCACTGTGAGATAATGTGAATTCATTGATAGTTGCACAATTATTATGTTACCCACTCAATTTGTGGTTCTAATTGCACTTCCAATAAATTTTAATTTGCGGTTCATCATGTTCACCTTTAATTTCTTCTTTTGTGCTAAAATCTTGAATTATATATTTTCTGATGTTTGATCGAATAATAATCATCATTTGAATAATGAAAAACGACCCACTGGATAATTATAATGATAATATGATGCCGCTTAATATTTTTGCGTATATGTGGTTTTATTACATGATTGATTAATTCTATGTATACAACCATTATGCCCAATGCAATCAAGTCCATATTAGAAATGATGAGTGATAAGAAGATAATAATCATAATTAGATCACGATTATAGCTTTTGGCCCTTATTTGCACGCATGTTGTGATTTAATAATAAGATTTTAATTTTAATGCACTAGCAGAGTATAACATTCTACTCAGTCGTATAATTATATTTATTTTTTAGATGATTAATTAAAAATTAATAAAAAAATTATTTTTTTATGATGTGATGTTACATAATTAAATATACGTGTTAAAATTAGCTAGCTATTTTGTATCCTAAGAGCAAGGATATATAATAGAAATATTTTAATTTTTTTTATATATTCAATATATTGAAAATGCAAAAGAGTTTATATTTTCAATAAGTTTTTTATAAAAAATTCCTTTAATTTTATAACATTTTTAATATGTGGTAATATTATTTTTAAAAAAATTCAACACAACAAGATAGATTATAAAAGAGAAAACAGATAAATAAATAAAAACAAAAAACATAAACCTTAGTTATCTCTGACATTACCATCAACAACATTCGAATACATCAATATTTTTATTAGAAATTTTTTCAACCACCAAACTAAACAATTCTGGAAATAAATAAAATGCATCATCATCATCATCTATCCATTGAATTGATGGTTCAATTAAATCACCTATAATTAAGGACACAATGTAATTAACAAACTAAACGTACTCCAAGTATATATCTTAAATGTTTTTATTTAATTTAAACTACTAGCTAGAGGGTCGTGGTGGAGCTTCCAAACGAATGTAATCATACATAATGTTCTGAAAAGGGTTATTGGCTCTAGTTTGTGTTAGAAAAATGGTGTTATCTCCTTCAACAAGTTTGGTTCCTTGAATGTCCACATTGAAAAGCCAATAGAGTCCATGAATTCCATGCCTTGCAATTGAGTTATCTCTTCCTATCAACCCACTTGTGAATAGAGGACGATTTGCCTTTGGATCATTAACTCGCACCTATAATTAATTAAACAAATTCAAGTATTTATTTATGTGAGACAATGTATATTATTGTATAAAAATCAATTTTAATGTATATAAATTAAAAGTAGATAAAAAAATTTAGCTTCAAATTTTGTATATGGCTTGATTTTTTTAGTGTAATACTCCAAAATAGGATTTCTTGATGAAATCAATGAATATGGGGATGAATGAAAATAAACTTCTTTAAATAATTTTTTTTATCATTATTTCAAAAGATTTTCTTTTTCGAAAAAAATACCAAAACTATCAACGGAAAAATTCAGACGCTAAAAAGGTTATCTATTAAAGAAGAAAAATTATTTTTACCCATTAAAAATAAAATATATTTATCAAAACTACTCAAATATTAGTAGTTAATGTGACAGTTAACATTCTCAGTTAATGTCGTTTAGGTAATTTTGACAAATGAATTATATCTTTCATAAATAAAAAATTATTTTTTTTCATTTATAAGTAATTTTATTCCTGTTCCAACTTTTTTTAGGTAAACTCTTTTTGTGGCATGCAAAAACTATTGAAGTGACACATCCTAAGGAAAAGAAAATACATAAAATACACTAAAATTTTTTCCATATTGAAATTAATTTATGAAAGAAAAAAAAAACACACACACACCTGGAGTTCAGCAAAAGTAGCTGAGGCTAAAGCAAGGCGCAATTTATAGGTAGCAGTTTTATTTACATTGGAAAGCTGAAACTTGATCTGCCAAGTGGATCCTACATATGTATTGTCATCTTTCTTCCTACAAAGAATGATGAAGCTAAGAAATTAAACAATGGTGGAAATATAGATAACAAATTCCAAAATTAATTAGTATGAGTAAACTACCTGGTAACTTGAGCAAAGAACCAATCTTTGGTGTAATCACTAGCTCCAACTGTATAGATTAAATCTCTGTCAGGGTACAATTCTGCATATCTCTCCCATAATCCATATTGCCTAAATCTGTCAATATAATTATAATACTTGACTTAGCTTTTATATTTATATAGGTTAGGAAAGTTTTTTGGTATGCCACGAAAAGTGCGGTATACCCTATTTTTTCGCTTTCTAGCCGTTGATCTTGATTGATTTTAATTATAAAATCAATGATGAAGATCAACGGTTAAAAAGTGGAGAATACAATATACCATACTTTCACGATATACCGAAAAACCTTCCTATAGGTGAATAGTTAAACCCCTCGAGTTATTCCTTTATAGATATAGATATAATAGTAAACTAAAGAGTATTACATTAATTGAGTCTAACATACGTCTAGTTTGCGTTTTTATATTTTATATTTATTTTGAATATTTTTCGTTTTTTGGATTTTCATTTTATGAATGAAAAAAGAAAATTATAGGTAAAAATAAAAAATATAATTTTATTATTTTTATAGTTTTTGATTCCTTTCTTTTTTATAAAATTTAAAAACCAAAAAACAGTGAAATAAAAACAGAAAATACAAACTAAATACGCCTTAATAAATTTTTGTATAGACAAAAAGAATTTTTGGTAGTAAAAAAGGTCATGCATGTATGGAAAAGATGATATAACAATTAATTAATTAAGGTGAGTATTAACTTATGAGGATGATTAACATAGAGTTTGTTGATGTATTTGGGATTTGGATCAGGAACATAGAACTCTGCAGCTGTACGATCTGGAATCCCTATTTCCCATAGTGTTGGTCCATCTCTTGGAGGCTCATAAACAAGATCATCCAATTCAATGTAAGTAGGAGACCCTGTTTAATTCACTTAATTAATTTCACATAAATAATAATAAATCACAAGAAAAATAATGAAATTGGGTATATAACTATATATACCTTGTGCTATGGTTATAACTGAATCATATTTGTAGTCTCCAATAAAACCAGGTACCCATGCATATAAATTATAGTCACCAGCACGAACATTGCTGATGGAGAAATAGCCATCTTCATCCGCTTTACTCCAGAACTGATAATTCTGATTAAATTATCAAGTTAATTAATTAAAATAATAAAATTCACACATATAATATAGGAACTATTACAAAATTAATAATGAAAATTTTACATGAGATATACCTTGCATTCTCTTTGCCATGATCCAACTTCTCCAGGGGGAGCCAAACCAACATATGCTCCTTTTGCTGCTATACAGTCATCATCGCTAATATACCTTTTTTTAAAAAAAAAAAAAATTGACATTTAAAAGAGTTAGTTAACACCTCAATTTGATAAATAAAATTACTAACGCAGTGTTACACATTAATCTTTACTGTACCATTGTACACTTCCAAACACACCATTTAGTAACACGAAAATGTAAGTATTAGCACGAAAATTTTCTATTTCTGTTACTAAATGATGTGTACAATAGTACACATATATTAAAAACATGGTTTATGATTACATTATAAATTAACAATAATAAGTTCACAAAAAATTAGTATAAAAATTACCAATATGACTTATTAATATTTTTTAGAAATTAAATTGAATAATTAAGATGAAGGAGTTATAAATACCTCTCTTTAACTAATAGCCTGCCATTAACAATACCACGTTCATACCACTTTGGGTAATCCTCTGATTCTGGAAAAGTGTAAGGCCAACTTTCTACTTCCACATTCATCTGCCATTTTTTTTTTCAAATTATTGTATTAGTAAGAACAATTAATTAAAAAAGATCAATTAGTTATATATAATTTAGCTTGATTATTGTAAATAAACCTGGAGTTTAGCATCTTCCCAGAGCATTTTATGGGGGTCATCATCACTAGTATTATTATCATTAGGAGAATTCAAATAGATGAAAACAGGACCAAAAACCTTCTTCCATCCCTCTCCTTCTTTGAATTTTGGCACCAAGTCCTCTCCACTATAATGGGCACTTAGAAACACCTAATTATTACATTGTTTTCAACCAAAGTTTTCAGCACCAACCAAAATTCGGAATACAAATTACTATTTCACGTGATATAGATCACACATATATACACAAATTTAGTTCACCTTCTCAGTGTTATAGTTTTTAGCATTTTATTTGATTATGAAATTGTCTATTAAAATATGGTGGATACTGAAGAGGAAAAACAATGAAGATGTGAAGATTAATTAATAGATAGTTAGATATTTATTTTAGAAAATATATCATTTAATTTTATTAATTTATAAGATAAATTTATATTTCACTTTTTATTTTATCCCCCACAAAAACCTCTTTCGTTATAAAATTATCTTTTAAATCTATCTTATCAAGAGTAAATTATTATTATTATTGGTGAATCAGTAAAATAAAAAAGGAAAAATTAATATTTTTAAATAAAGATATTACATCGTCATCAAAATTATAAATTTCAATATAAATTTAATGATAATTTTTTTTATGTCTTTCACAGTAATTTTTAATCCGGACCAGTAAAAAATTAGTCCGTCATGAATCAAAGCTCTATTTAAAATGAGATTTAAACTCGTAACATTTATTTAAGGACTAATAAATTAATTACGGCCGAATCCAAATTATTGATTTAACGATAATTAATCTCTCATTTTGTTAATCTTGGAGCAGAGAGCCAGAGACTTACAGCGAGAGTAGTGGGTCCAACGTGGGAAGTTAGGTTTTGTTTGAGGGGCCCACCAGAACGGAACTCGTTGCTGGGCGTAATTAGCCAAAATCCAACGGCAGGATCCGTACACACCCACCCATGAACTTGGCTATCTTTGTTGTCACATGAATATTGGTACTTGTCATCCACCTAATAAATATTCAAATACAATTCAATAAAAACATTATAAAACAATACTTGTCATCCACTTAATTTCACACGTATAATTTTGTTGTATGTACCTCTCCCTTGAGTTCGGGTTCGACCGGATCGAGAAGAAGAACAGCTTCAGGGTATGCAAGGGGTTGGCCTCTTGGTGGCACTCGATCATCAGGAAGAGGCATGTTCCTTTGTCTGTTATCCGCCATTGCCATATAACGGAACCTTCATCGTTCCAAAAATATAATCATGTCAATTAATTAAAGCATATATATATATATATATATATATATATATATATATATATATATATATATATATATATATATATATG